>JAWWMW010001501.1:66524-79903 GCA_035048345.1 Echeveria elegans
TATTTTTTATAAAAGTTTATGCTACATATTTGTAAATTTTGAAATATCAAATTAAATTTATTGAAAAATATTCTTGATGCATAATTTTGTTTATCAAGAGTGATACTAAATGAGTGGATTTTACTTATTTGTTTAATGAACTTTGAATTTTTAATTTTTTTTTGATATTTTGTAATGATTTTTTAAAGTTAATTAAAAGCAAGTACCTGTTTTTTGTTAACAAAATATTTATAATACCGTTTATCTGCAAAATAACCTATTCTAATACCGTTTTTCTCCAATAAACCCTTAATTTAAACCCATCAAGATTATCTATTATATAATAAAATAGATACATGGTGAAATAGGTATTTTCAATTTTGCCCCTTTCATTCACAATAAATAGCCAAGTTGTCCTTTTTCAAAATTAAAAATTAAAAATTGGGTTCATCATCAAATAAGTGTTTCAATTTTTGCCATTGTCATTCACAATTAATAATCTGCCTTTTTTCTCCACTTAAAAATTTAAAATTCAAAGTGGAGTGGAAAACATTGAGAAGTTTGAGAGGAATAGAATGTAGACATCGGAATTGAAAATACATATTTTCACCGCACCCCGTCAGGACGACGGACGCTTCCTCTTGTACTATATAATAGAATTTGCATCCCCATCTAGATTATATATTTCCAATTTTACCTCCGATATTCACAATAAATAACTAAATTGTCATTTTTTTCAATTAACAACTAATTAAAAATTAACAATTAAAATGGAGCGGAAACGTTAGGAAGTTCAAGGGGAATCCAATTGAGACATCAAAATTAAAAATATCTGTTTTCGCTGCATGCCGTCTGGACGATGGACACTTTCTCTTGTTTATTAAAAAATTTCAAAATTTCCCTAATATTTCAACACTAGTTTTCTTTTTTGTTATCTCCAATTTCTAATGTAAAAAAAAAGTGAGAGAATCGTTGCTAATCAAAATCAATGATAAACCGACTCCAACATCGATTCGATAAGTTCATTGGGTCGATGGGTCATTGGTTCAAACAGATCGATCCGGAGGTCGATCTACCACTCGATTTAGAAATTTATATACATTTAATATTTAAAATAAAATAAATTAATTTTACACGTGATATTATAATATAAAATTTTCTATTAAAACAACATCATAAAAGTTCAATTTATCTTTAAAATAAGAAATCTGCATTTAAAAAAATTAAACAAGTATTGGATATTGAGAATTAAGATTCGTTTTAATTCTCACTTCCAAAAGTGGAATATTACTCTCTTCACTTTTAATCTCATATACATTCTCTATGTTCCTTTACTATTTCACATTTTACAATCATTCAGTATTTATTATCAATAAAATCATTCATTTTTCTCGCACAAACTCTCTCTCTTTAATCATTACTTGCAATACCTTTTGTACTTTTCATCAAATAATATTAATTAGCCAACTTGCATTGCTTTCTTAATTCTTGTGCCAATTTTAGAATTGTAAGGTTTATTTTGGGACGAAGAGAGTAGTTTTTAAAACTTTTTCCTTTTATAAAAAATAAAATTAAGGTTTAATAGATTTTAAATTCTTTAAATATATGATATACTTTTTTCAATTTTTTTCAAGAAAGGTGATTTTTGATCAATGGTCGCATTTTCTTTTGTAATAAACTTTCATTGATCCTCATTCCAGGTTATGATCCCTTGTTGTATACACTGATGATGTATACGTTGATTTTCATATTTTTGGTACATTCTAATATAAAAAATTATACAATTTTTTTATATTAACAAAGATGGTCAATTATTAACTTACAATAAAATTTTATATAGTGTTTAAGTAAAAAAAATTATTTTATAGTGTTAATTTTGTACATAATGACAGAACGGTGTTTTTGAACAATTACTGTAACTCTTAAAATAATGAAAAGAAAAAAGTACGCAAAACGTAACCTCTTCCATCTGCTCCGACTTCATTTTTACCCCAATCGCTTCTCCCCCGCGACGTTATCTCCATCGCCGACTCCGATTTAGGGCTCCGTCCACCTTCGTAACAGAATGGACTGCGGCTGATTTCATAATCATTGATTTGGGCTGTTAATCATCTGCTGACTGAGGTTTGATTTTCATTTTCTTAGGGTTTTGTTTTATGCATCGTCATTTCTCTGGAGATGGATTTGGTTTGAGTGTATTGGATTTGGAGTTTGATTACGGTGATTTTTTTCGTATTGGTTTGATTTGGATTAGATTGGGGGTTTGATTAGGGTTGTTTTTGGATATTGTGGTGATTAGGGGTTTGCTTTTGATGAGTTTCTTTGGTGCTAGGGCTTGCTGCCTTGCTTAGATCTTTGGATTTGGTTTTGTTGATATCTGTAGCTGTTTGTTGAGATGAGATGAGAGCTGTGTATGTATGAGTTTCAGGGTTAGTGATTCTTTAAAATTTAGAGTTGAGTTACTTAAAAATGTACTTATTGAGTAGTGTTTTCATTTTCATTATCATTCTTGCATGTAGGAATTGAACAGCGTAGCACGGTTGATTTGGTAGGAATTGCCCGTTGAAGCTTTACAGAAGATAGAGAAGGGAAAGCTATATGAGTATGTGCGGAAAGTAGCTTGGTTTCTCGTAAATGAAGACATTAAAAAGGTGTCAAGCGAAAGAAGGAGCCAGGGTGCTCCTGATAGACATTGAGGATGATGATGATGATGTTATTGTTGTTGATACTCCGGGAAGTTCCCATTCCAAGAAAGGGGAATCAAGTGAGCAGAGGGAAAACCGAAAAGTTTCTCCACAGAGTGTGATTAGAATTGAAGATGACGATGAGAATGAAAGCTTCACAAATCATATTTCAGTGCGTGGTGATGAAGAATTTGCTGATTTTGAAAGCGATGCTACCTCTAGCCACAGATCAAGTTCTATGTATGGCGTTCCAAATGATGCCAGATCACAGGATTCACAGCATTATCAATTTGGCGATGATGAGTTTGAATATGAGCAAATTGATATTGACTCTGATTGTGAAGTCATGGAAGACCCCTCTGGCAAGCTACGGGAACAGTGGGAAAAAGCTGCTTCTCAAAGAAAGGTCAATAGACACAAAGCTAATTTTGGCCCTGACGATCTGGAAGCTGCGTTGGCTAGAAATACCAGTGATGTTAGGAAGAACAACATGACTGAACCCTTTTCTGAAGGCCCTTCCTGCTCTAAAACTAATGCTCCCTTTGATGCACAAATTCCATTCACATTTAATGTTGTGAATGAAGAAAATCATTTGCCTTCTGATCAAGACTCTTTGTTTCCGGAGTTTGATTGGAGGAATTTAGGTGCCCGTCCTTCATTCAAAAAACATATATCATCAGTTATTGGAGGAGGGTTTACAGATAACTTTAGCAAAAATTTTCATGGGTTTTCTTCTGAAAAAATTCCGTCTCAACATAATATTGGGGGTACAAGTTTTGGGTTAAATGGAAAAGATCAGAAGGAGCAATGCTGTGCCGACTCTCGGGAGGCAGAAGGAACAGGAAGGGAAACAGTTAATTCTGAATCTCAACATGCACACGGGTGTAACATCAATCAGGCTCATTTCAGCGCAGGCCATGTGAGGAACGTGTCACAGAACCAATTAGAAAATTTTACAACAGAAAGTGCTGAATGTGATTGTGTTTTTCCTGGCTATTGTGACTGTGGAAGGAGCAGATATTTTGGTGTAGACAGCGTAAATATGGAGGAACAAATACCATCTGTTACACCGTGTGAAACAAAATTCAACCAAAGTGATGCTGGTTTTGACAGCAGAGGTGGGGATGCACCTAATAGCATTCCTGTCAATATGGATTGTGAAGCTGATTGCGATAAAGATGCTTCTAACGTAACTGATGAAGAGTTGGAAAAGCTACCTTCTATTGAAACAGAAGTCAGGCTGGATAGTTTTCCCCAGTCTAAGAGACCTTCAGTGGAGAGCGACCCAAACTATGTTCAGGAAGGTGGCAGCAGTGATCCTCCTGTTGTGGAAGAAAGTTATGGAATTGACATTATAAATGACAGAGAAAGGTTAAAAGAGACGGCAGAATATAAGCGTGCCCAGGAAGAAGAATTGGCGTTGAGGCAGCAGCAGTTGAAACTCCAGGTTTGATCCTTTTAAATAGTTGTGTTAAGATAATACTTTGTCAGTCTGGAACTTAAAGCTGGTAGGTATGATTTGTCACCCTTTGAAGTGGATGGGCCATGATCTAATTATATATTTCACAGGCAGAGGAGGCACAGAGGCTTCGGAAGAGGAAAAAAGCTGAACAGTTAAGAGTATTAAACATGGAGAAACGGCAAAAACTGCGATTGGAAGAAGTGAGGGAATCTCAGAAACAGGTTAGGTTTACTTTCTAGCCATTTTCATAATTCAGTTTCATGCTTTGCTGTCCAATATTTATTCAACAAATTAGGGGAGTCATTTATGCAGCAGAAGTTTTGAGATCTTGTTTCGTTGTGTATATATATATATATATATATATATATTGAGTTTAAAATTGTTTTGCATATGTGAATTATGATGTTGTGAAATGTATTAGGATTCAGCAAACTTGAACATAAAAGAGCAGCTGCGCAGTGAGGTCGCCAAAGAGCTAAAAGTTTTGGAAATGAGATGTTTTGATATGGCCACAGTACTTCGAAGCCTGGGGGTCCAAGTTGATGGTGGTGCACATCCGTCACAGCAGCAGGTAACATATTTTTAACAATGTGTAGATATGCTAATGAAGTATGCCTGACCTCTTATGATTTTTAATATAATATATTTATTTATCCATGTAGATACATGGAGCATATAAACGAGCTTTACTGAAGTTCCATCCAGATAGAACATTGGGAAGCAGTTTAAAGCAACAGGTTGAAGCTGAGGAAAAATTTAAGCTTATATCTCGAATGAAGGAAAAATACAAATTGCGATGACATGCGAAAGGTCATATACATTCATTTTAGATTTTGACAACACTTCGAGTTTGCTAGTTCACAAGACTAGCGTAGTTTGCAAATCGGTTGTAGTAAACTACTGAATTATACATGTAAATAGATTCTTCATGTTAAAATTCCAAGTATTACTGTAGCAATTTGGTTCCGAATGGGCCCATGATCTTCGGTGGGCCAGCCTACTGGACCCACCACTGTGTTGAAACTTGAAATACAAATCCTCTTTGATTTCGGACTAGGAAAAAAAAATCATATTCAAATAGTCCTAGAAATCAGTCTCTCCAGGCTCGCTCTCTTCTCCCGGCATCAACCGCTACTAGTGTAGCTGTTCTCATCGATTCTCATACATATCCAGATTTGCCTTAAAGAACAAAACTTTACACATCCGGTTACATCCCAAGGTGTCAACTTTATGTGCAATCATTGTTGTATTGATGCGTTTAAAGGGTTTTAGGATCGTATAATCATATCTTTAGTTGAGTTTTGTTGCAACACTTGATTGGAAGAGGGCTATGTTATGTTAGCTAGAAAAGCTTCTCTTATGTATGTTTTTACTTTCTTCTTCTAACGATATAGAGTTTCATTCTTTTTTTTTTCTATTCTTTTCAAGGGAGGTCATTGTGGATAGCTGTGAGTTTGAATTGTGAGTTTGCTAGGTTTCTGTGGATGGGTTTGGTTTGCAGTTGCTTCTGTCTCGGCAATGGGGATCACGAGTCTAGCCCCATTTTTGAGAATTTGGTTAACAAGGTACATGGCGTTTGTAAATTACTACTTTATATATGATTTGGTAGTGTCCATCCAAAGTGTGCGATTTTCTTTTTTCCTGAGGTCACTTATTTAGTTGTTCTTACGTTTCACAGTGTTGCACATTGTTTAACTGTTCGGGCTTGTGATTCTTAACTGCGTTGTTGGAACTTGGAGATAAACAAAATTACATAACTGTTCGTAAATGCTAGCTAGCTAGCTTTAACGTTTTTAATCTCCTGATATATACTTGAAGAAAAACAGTTTGCGAAAAACATGTTTAATTATATTGGCATGATTTTGTGCAGTGTAAATCATTATTTCATAGAGGGCAAGTGGAAGCGGGCAATGAAGCGGGGATGGTGGAGACAGCTCCATTAACAGATGACAACACATATTCGGATTCACAACAGAATAACCTTAGAGATGTAGTCAAGCGGCCTCCAAACAAGGCTTTCGTGCAGACTGGTGATAGCACAACTCTTTATCAAAAAATTGTTATTCAGCCAGCATTAAAAACATTAGCTAAAGAAGCTGAGGGAAACAAAGTTGTCTTCCCTTGTTCCGATGATGAAGATGTTTGTCCTACGTGTCTTGAAGGTAATTCTTGATAAATGCCTAGCTGATATAAATCCTGGTTAATAATATGCATACCATTTTAATAAGTTAATCGACGTGGTGCAGAATATGACGAGGAAAATCCAAAGATCACGACTCAGTGTAACCATCATTACCATCTTGCTTGTATCTATGAGTGGATAGAACGAAGCCCTTCATGTCCAGTGTGCGGCAAGGTAATAATTCTTGTTCTCACAAAACCCACACAACCCCTGTAACTTACAATTATATATCTGCAACTTATTTACCTTGGGCTCTTTTCTGCTTTCTGTTTGCAGTTGATGCTCTTTGAGCAAACGAATTGAAGACGGCAAATTTGATCCACCAGCTGACTGAAGATGAAAGCAAGTACAAAAACATTGCAGGAAATATTTTCCAAATATTATGTAGACCTAATCAATAACTTTGCTCTTTCAGTGCGTTCTGTCATCTGAGTAAGCGTGCAATTTCGTTTTTTCATGACTCTGGACAAATGCAGATATATATATACATACTAGAAAGTTAAGGATTCAAATAGGGGATAATTGTCTTACCAAAACTATTGCATTACCCATGCTTTGTTTCTTTCTTAATGTTGGTTTTTTTTACTATAATAATAATAATAATATGTATCACGAGCCTTGGTCCAGCTCTCATACTGATCCACCTTACCACTACACTCCTGTACCATTCCAAGCCCAGTGAAACAAGAATCTGATCCAGTGCAGCTATATCCCATTTTCGGGTGATTTCAGTTCAGAATCTGAATTCGATGTAAATTAGAGAATTGTAACTGATTCAAAATGCTATAATTCTCTAGTTTGCGTCGAATTCAGATTCTGAGCCGAAGTCACCCGAAAATAAAATAGAAGTTCCAGTGCAGAATCCAATCTTCATATTTCAAAAGATATACTCCCATATTATCAAGGGATTTTTCTTTCTTTCTATAGCGTATGAGTTTATAACGCCCTCAACACACTATAACCTCAAACACGTCATCGCGTACTATATATGACATCATCCCGAAGGGCTGAATTCCAATCACAGAGTGCCAAAGACACCGACCTTGTACTGCATAAGTTTGAATGAGATAATCAGAATCCCATGGATCGTGATTCATGAATCCCCCCACGCTCCATGAATCTTTTTTTAACGAGGAAAATATCAACAATAATGCATATAAATAACTTGAAATGGTTCCTCTAATGAGCCAAATATTTTGATGTCAATGAGGACCACCATTTATTATACACCTAATCAATGGATCCTTCTTAATCCTAGAGATATAATTTCGCAATTCAATTATTAAAACATTGATAGTACAATGAATGTTCATGAAAATTTTAGCCATTTCGATAGATCCCATTCTGGTTGGATTTTGATATGAACAATTATGGGACATTTTGGCAGGAGTCTAATGTTGAAGACAAATATATATGACACTAGGGGGGCTTCATTAAAGAAACCTGTGGAAAACTAGGTAATTATGTTTGACATTAACTTGGGCAACTTGTACTACTCAATGAAGCAATAAGGATATCCAAGTTTTAGGTCAGACCTCGTGTGCATGTCGTTTTCTAGAAATCTTACGTTGTATGAATAATTAAATTGTAGCTATGTCATAACCCTACGAATATAAACAGATTTTTTTGTGTGTGGAAATTTCCGATAAACACTGTTGGTAGCGTCATAAAACTATATATACAAAACCTAGTTAGGTCAAGTTGGAAATTTCGTATAAGAATGTTGCAAAGCTGCGCTTGGTATCCAGATTTAAATATTACAGTACGTATTAGTTCCAAATTTGAAAAACAAAATTCGGTGTACGAGTACTCTTTCTTTTAAGAGCAAAAAAAAAGTCGTCTCTTTTTTTCTTTTCAAATTAACTTCTAATCTATTTCAGATTTTATATGCATTTCCAATTCAAATTCAGGTTGACAGAATTTTTTTCCCGAAAGTTACATGACAGTCATTTATTCTTTATACGTGACATGAAATTTCGAAACCGATTTGGGCCGCAACGAATAAAAGTTTGGGGTCAGAAAAATTGGAGAAATTATGTATATTATTTATTTAAATAGTTTTAATTGGCAGTTGGATGTCTGTATTCTGAATCCATGAAATTTCTAATTTTTCTTTGATTTATGTCTAAGCTATCAATCGTTTGATCACAACCCGTTTTGCAAATACATTGATTTTTTTAAAAGTACTCATGCTTCTTATGTTGATCGTGTTAATTGTAATTCAACAATTAATGTCTAATAATTCATTATCCTTTTTGAACTTTTTAAATTTAAAATTAATATGTAGTCTACAATTATATACCTTATAAGTTGCTTCAGACTAAATTTCGAAACAGAAATATATGCATTCCTCGCACTTAAAAGTCTTACTCTTGGAGACAAACTTTGCATACAAAAAAACTTAAAGGCTCCGTTTGGTTGCGGAAAAAAAAGAAAAAAAATTTAGTAAAAATAAAATGTGTGTTTGATTGTAAATAAAAAAAATGAAAAAATAGGTAAAATGAGATCAAAATTTTCTTAAAACTTTCTCATGGAAAATTTATTTTTCTTTTAAAAAAAATTTCTCACTTTTTTTCCCAACAAAAAAAGCCACGGAATATTTTTAAAAGAATTTTTTCCCTACAAAAATCTTAGTGCACACTGCATAGCACCGATCAATCATTTTGTCTTACGCATTTGTTAATTAATTTATTTTTTGGACTTTTGCTTGTGTATATATGCACAATCTTTATTTCGTAATAATTGATTAATTAAAATTTTAAAATATTTATTTAGAATTTAAAATACGAAATTAAAGGCAGTATGGAGCAGAGCTACAAAATGGGCCTCCACTTGCATCCTTTCTCGCCGACCAACATCCTCCTCTTTAATGGAGCTCACGTTGACTCCACACTGAACCCACTTCCTCATCTTTCCAAGTCAATATTCCATCAGGTATCAACTTTTCACTTTTCTAGTTTCTCAATATTGCAAACAATGCTTCATTCATTCTTAGGTTAGAGGGTAGGGCTTTTGTTTTAGTTTTTTTGTAATAGTTTGAATTTGAGCATTGAAATTGTGTTTCAAGGGCTTTGATTTCATCTGGGGTTGTTTCATATTTTGCCTTTATGTTATGATGTGGATCTGGGTTGCTAGGCTAGGCTAGGCTAGGGTTTTTGGTTTATGAGTTTTATTGAATTGGGTAGTGAAAAAAAGGAATGATTTTTTGATGCAGTTTTAGGATTTGGATTTGATGGAGTTTTGGGGATGTAATTCGGAAGGGTATGAATATGAATTATTGTCTGAGGACGATGAGTTGGATTTGGCAGTGGAGGGTGGTTTTGATGGGAGTGACAGTATGTTGTTTGAGTTTGACTTGGACAGTCCTTTCGGGTCGGAAGATGATGTCTTGTTGTTGGATAAGCAAGTGATGGAGAGATTCCAAGAGGTGGAATCTGGGCTTTCCGATATAATTCAAAAGCCAAACGAGACTAGTTTGGATGTTGAAAATTTGAGGAAAGGGGATGGGATTTTTAGGGCGGATGATATGAATGTGGCATCTCCTGAATGCGGATTGAGTTCATTTTCTCTGTTGGGGGAAAATGAAAATGAATCTTGGTCTAGAAACTCTAGTTTTTCTGCACTAAATTTGGAGATGGGGAGGCAGGAGGTGACTGAGAACGATGAGATATCAGATAAGAGATTTGAATCTTCTGTGGCGGACTTGTCTGTGCCGGATAAGCAAGCGAATTTTGAATGCTTGTCTTCCACTAAAGTTACTTGCCAAGTTCAGGGCTGTAATGCGGATCTCACTTCTTCCAAGGACTACTACAAGAGGCATCGAGTTTGTCCACTTGATACCAAGAAGGCCGAAGTCATTGTCAACGGGATACAGAAGCGGTTTTGTCAACAGTGCAGCAGGTGAGCCTAATTAAGTTTCGTGAATACCCTTTCATACCATTGCCACAGAGCTCTATGATGCTTGAATATTACAATTTTCAGGACCATCATTATAAATCTGTTAGTTTGATTTTTATACATAAGTTGGCTCGTGTTGAGGGCATTTATACTTGGTAGTAAGTCATTGCAATCATTCGTTGTGTCTAGATTCCATTTGCTGAACGAATTTGATGACGACAAGCGCAGTTGCCGTAAGCGCCTGGCAGGACACAACAAGCGAAGAAGGAAACCTAGATTTGACCATCGTATTCACAGACCACACAGGCTCCCGCCATACCAATGCCAAGGTTGGTACTTTACAATTTACATATCCATACCGCCCATTATATCACCCATTTTTGTAGATATAGGTTCTTGATATTTAGAAAGTACAATAAGTGTCTCCAGTGACCATATCCCATTCGATTAAAAGCCTAAAGATAGTTCCTTCATTTTAATTTTTATATATGTTTTTAATTTCTTATGGTAGGAACTAGGCCACATGGACCGGTGATGCCTCCCAAGAGGCATCTTTTGACTGATCTACTCCCTGCCCGTGTTCTATTTCCGGATATATATGAACAAATCAATGGATCAAGATTGCAAGGCGGCTCAGTGTATGGTCCTACTCCTATGGCTAACAATATCCCCACTTCGAGGAATCCTTGTCCCGGACCAGAATATTACACTCCGCAAGTAAGATCGTCAACTGTTCAAAAACCATATGGAGTAATAGACGCAAGCTATGCTCTCTCTCTTCTGTCAAATCAGCCAAAGTTCTCATCACCATACTTCAGTCCTGTTATCATCCAAGGTCATAATATCTGCCACAACACGGAAAACCCTCACGTGTTCCACTCATCAGGCATGAATTTACTACAAGCTTATCAGATAGACCCGAGGATGCTTCCTGGAAGTATAAATCCTGTCGCTTCTATGGTCAGTGGTGGTACTAATAACGATGGAGGATCCCTCTGTTCAAACTGCTGCTCAAACTGGCGCACTCCTCCTCGACGTGGGTCCACTGTTAATTTGCGACAATTATCATTCAACCTCTCTAGAGTGGAGCATCAAAGGAACGTCTCCTAGTGAACTCCAGTTTCTGTGCAGTGAACATACGTCCGCATAGATGATTCAGCACGAACTGGATTTGGATCAGAACATACTGGTATTTGATTCGATGAAGTCATCTCTACTTATGTATCGAGTGTCTGTTGTTTTAGTTTCAATTTCATTGCAACTGTAAAAACTAAAAACAGATGTATTCTGCTTCAAAGTAACCAACAGAAAACAACGTTCAACTTTAATTTTGAATTGACTGCCTGTTTCCTTAGTCTCTGTGTGAAGGCACAATTCTGAAGAAGCTTGAGCCAGAGTTCCAAAACTTACAGGAACAAGAACTCGATAAGATATACCATGTGTATTTTGCTTCATCCGAAGCTCATCAAAGTTGCTTCCAGTTGATATTTTAGTGAAATTTCACAATACTATTTTCTCTCGTACTATATTAACCTTTTTTTCTTAACTTTTCCTAACGTGCTACAGGCTGACGGCGAAACTTCAAACTATCCGCAGCACTTAAGCTGTGTGATATGCAATGCGGAGGTATGAATACGAAGTTGCCATCAATGAAAGATTGATCACCACTTTCTGCCATGCGCTAACGACCATAACAATCGGTTCGCATAAGAACATATACTTCAAGAACCAGAGGCATGGCTGTTTGCCGAATTCCTGATTTAGCCACTATGAAAATGCGGCCTGTGGAAAAGATAGTAATGCCGATTGCTGGAGGATGTAACTCACATTATTGACCTTTGTACATTTCTTTGTTAACCCTCTTTTTATTGAAAATCTCTTAACTGATTTCATCAGAGTTTGGTCTTGATCGCAGTTTCATGCCTCAGGGACTGAGTTTTCAATTCTACTGTTCCTGGGAACTGGTTCTGCGAATAACCTGAAATTGTGAATTCAAATGTAATTTTTGTGAGGGGTACTTTTATGTCTTTCAAATGTTTGAGGGTCCGTTTGTAAATTATTGGAAATCTGCCTTTAAAACCAAAATTCGCGCCTACAGCAATACACGCAAATTTTCTCCGGTAGTCGTCGATCGATTCACTCCAACGAAGCTTTGGGCGAGTAGCATGTGCGGTTCAGGCTCTTTTAATTTCAAACGATGAATTATCAATTGTGTCGAGGCAAAAATTAGTTATAATTGCGATTTATAATTTAGTTAAGTTATAAGAAATTTGATATTATTTCAGTCATTAAGTTGTCGTTCCTCATGCTTGATCGTAATTTGAAGCTGGTTCTAATGAACTTATGAGGTCGCAAATATAAAGCAGTATATATTCAATCCCTTTGTTGAGAACCGCTGATGTCTCATTAATTTCGGTGAAACTTACGAAGAAAGTACATGATCGTAGCCAGACTTCGTTTTCACTTGGGCTGCAGCCGCAAAGTAAAATTTAAATAATTTTTTTAGTGAGGAAAGTAAGATGCGGACCATAAACTAATAATAATGTACTGCTTAGTTCTACCAACCACTCCACACGATAACTTGACAAATGAATCGTTAACTATTCTGGCTGTCATCAAATCATCAATGTTATGTCCTCTTGAAGTTGTACATGCCATCTCAATTGAACACTTCGGCTAGACACGTTCAAATTTCATATATCGCACTATGTCATATGTGATTTCACTTATAGGCACAAAGTTTGGATTGTCATGAAAAATGTTTTTTCAAATGTAGGATACCGAAGCTGATTATTTTAATTTAAATATATGTTGGTCCAGTTTAGCTGGCAATCAAATTACGACCTTTTTTTTTGAATTATAAGTTTTACAAGCATCGACATTTCAAATATATACGAATCAATTAAATTGCTTACTCGAAGTTTAAATAAGTGGCCATATTTTATATATTTTCTGATTATTTTTAATATTCTGATTTTCCTTTTAAGATATTAGTTTTATTTTTTATGCTTCTTCAGAACTTGAGATGTTTGAATTTTTAAAAATTCCTTAATGACTTTTATTCTATTATAAATATGGGAGTGGATCAAATAAAAAGAGTGTTTAAAATAAAAAGTATAAAAAGATCATGTACATTCATTTGATTCATCCTACGTCCCAGATTAAATCACAATAT
>JAWWMW010001501.1:85488-112969 GCA_035048345.1 Echeveria elegans
GCGCAACGCCTCCTTAATATCCTCAACTGAAAAACTCTCTGCCTGTTTCCAAAACAGTAAACACACTCTCAGATACAACAAAAACCAGCTTCATTTGCAACATCAAACACTCTACAGTCAAAACCCAATCCAAAGCCCTAATTTGACTTTTCTTCTTAAACTTACACATTGCGGAAGCGATGAGTCCTCCTTGGTGGTGCACGACAGAGCCGACAAGTCGATGCGGACGCCGGAGATTATCACGGCGATTCCACACATCGTCGTCGCTCGGAAGAGGTAAAAGTAAAACCCTACCCTACAATTTTAAGGATTTTGAGTGTAGTTGACCAGATGACGGTCTTGCGTTTAGTTTCGCGTAGTCATACAGGCTGGTAAGTCCAAACGACGTCGTCGCGTCAGAAAGTTCTCAAGGAGAAGAAAAGCAGGTAGGAATTGGGATGGCCGCAAAGTGTAACCCTAATTTGAATGAGAGGCGTCAGATTGAGCGGTTGGGTGGAATTCTAAGGCAAACCCTTATTTCTATGATATCCCTCGTCTCAAAATCCCAACTTTTGTTAGTTCAGTTGAGTGACTTGGGTCTTGATGATCACAAAAATGTTACACTATCGTTCCTTTTCCTTATGTTATTTTCCTGCAATTCCAATTCTGAAGGATCATTCTGTGTGCCGAGATGGTAACACTGTCAGCTGAAAGGTCAGATTTTTTTAGGTGTTCTACTATTTCAGCTTCTGTGTTTGTGCCATGTCCATTAAGTTTGATGGCAAGGGAGAGTGAAGAATGGAAACCTGTATGTATCTATCTATATGGAATTAGTGTACATATGCCGTTTTAGCTGATCCTTACATTCACAGCGCATTCGTATGAGATGGCGGAATGAGTGATTCAGCAACAGCAACTCGGTCAATGGGGACGCACGAGAGGCACAAGCAAGAGCAGTAACAGCAGCATAGGCTGCAGGAAGGCATCTTGGCACTGACTTGTGCAGATATGGATTTTATTGACGTTTTTGATACTTGTTTTCCGGAAGATTGACTGGCTCCTCCATTTCAGTGCTATCCCTTTTCTCTCCGCGAGACTGCAAGAACATGTCGTATTGTAAGAAGAATGTCGCCCTCTTGGTTAAAAATTAAGCATGATGGTTTGGTGCTTAGATTGGAAAAGCGAAGGATCTTGTGCTGGCTCCACTGACTCCACTCCCGTCAGAGTGGCTGGAGATGGTTGATGTAGAGACTGGTAGAGAACGAGTCTTTATCTTCTTTTTGTGGCGTTTCACCGTTAGAATCCTTACGGGAGTTATTCCTGACTTTTGGTGGTTCCTGAGTCGGTCATCTCCACCAAGGTTTGATCATTTAGCATTTTAGGTTGTTGAACTAGAGTTGCGTATTTGCAGCAACGCTGAAAGTTAATAGGTACGAACTCAGAGATTTCCGTTTATTTATTTTATTTGGATTTAATGTGTTCTATAGGTCTCTTGACGTGGCATTCTCTTGCTCTATAGTCTATACTCACTCTAACTGTAGACTACGTTTTTGTGTGTTTGTAAAGTGGTTGAGGCTAATGCCCTGCTCTGTTGATTTATGGAGACCCGAGTTTCCATCCTTGATCAACTTACAGGATGATTAACTGTTTAAACAATGTATTCCATTTTTACAGTGGAAAAGGGAGATTCTAACTCTCTATTCTTTAAAATATGTGCATAGGTTGGAGATGCTATACAACTGTATCATAACTCCATCTATGACTCCGTTGAGGATCTTTTTTAAAGCGCCATGAAAATACTCCTAGTCTAATCGCTGAGTGGCAGATGGGATGGAGCATATGCACTTATGATTTACGGAGAGAAAGGATGGGAAAGGACTGATGTTCTTAAAACTGTGAAGTTTGCAAGGAAGAATGAGGAAATTGGGTTTTTGGCAACAATGAGTAGGGTGATGTATGTGCAGGAGGATCTCTGTCATGCTTCGAAAAATCATAATACGCTCTTTGACCTCATGGTTGTTCCATTTCATGTTTTGTGTCTTGCACTCTAATACGCTCATGATCAATATTATTACTCAACACTAGGTTTTGATACTACTTGGTGTACGTCATCTTGAAAGAAATAACTTCAATATGATCATGATCCGTGTCCTTCTGTTTCTAAGGATAGGCAAATATGGTTAGAATCTGGCTGAGATGTATCTTCCTGCTTTCATTTGGCTTAGTATGTTTCTTTTACTTATAAAAAACTGTACACTTGCATAAACAAGGTAGGAGGCATGAACATAGACACAACTCTGTACTAAATTTTTTTCCGATTGATTGAAGGATATTACAATTTGAGGCTCAAATTGCATATAGCATCTAGTCTATATTACAATGTCAATGACCCTATCTAACAATTCGATAGAATATCATCTTGCACTTCAAGCACGGACCACCTTGGGTACCTCTACCAATACACAGCTACTCTACGCTACAATCATCGCATCTCTAGAACACAGAACGAATCATCACATCTCTGAAGCACGGGACGAGCAACACATTCACGCCAATAGGTGCAACTGAGAGTGAATAAATAGGTTTGCAGGGATAATGTCGGCAGGCAACTTGACAAGATATTTTTAAAATTTTGATGGGGAAAGGTATAGCAGCATATCTTATTCAAGGCAACTTGACAAGATATTGTTACATTTTAAAGCCCCTGAAGCCAATAATTAATTGTTCAACATGACAACAAAGCATTATTTCAACCATTATCACTGGATAGATGTTCAACAAATAGATCTGCTCTGCTCCAAAAGCCTAGCATCTTTGGAGTTCAGTTATTTCTAAAATGGAGTCACTGTATTATGCTGCCTTGTTAGTAACATTAATAACAGTCATTAGTGCAGAATGGATAACCAAGTCTTGGAGGAAGGCTGCTGGTACTGCACCATTGCCGCCAGGTCCTCGTGGCGTCCCAATTCTTGGCTACCTCCCATTCTTGGGAACAGACCTGCATCTGACCTTCACTGACCTTGCGAGCATCTATGGACCGATCTACAAGGTCTGGATTGGTAACAAAATGTGCCTTATTCTGAATTCTCCAGCAGTGGTCAAGGAAGTTGTTCGGGAAAAGGACGTCATATTTGCCAACCGTGACTTTCTCATAGCTGCCCGGATTGCAACCTATGATGGTTCTGATGTGGGGTTCTCAGACTACGGCCCCGAATGGATTAAGTTGCGTAAGTTATTTGTGCAGGAAATGCTCAGCAATGAAGGTCTTGATGCTTGCTACAACATCAGAAGAGAAGAGGTCCAAAAGGCTATTAGAGAAGTGTACAAAAAGGTTGGCACACCAGTTGTTATAGGCAAGACTGTGCTTCATACAGCCATCAATGCAATGGTGAGTATGGTATGGAGTGGAGCTATTCATGAGAATGATCAGGGAGGGCCAGATTTCAGAGAGCTTTTAGCTGAGCTTATGGAGGTTTTCGTAACCCCTAATGTTTCTGACCTCTTTCCTGCTCTTGCCTGGTTGGATTTGCAAGGTGTTAAGAAAAGAATGAGGAGACTGTTTTCCCAAGTAGATCAACTTTACAGTAGAGCCATCGAGCAGAAAAGGCAGATGAAAAGTGAGTCCAAAAATGTCACAGGGAGTGAAAAAAAGGATCTGCTACAGCATCTTCTAGAACTGAAACACTGCAAGGATGTCTCATCCCCATCATCTTCCTTTACAATGACGCAACTCAAGGCCTTGCTCCAGGTAAGGTGAATCATGGTTTTTTGATTTACCCTTGTGTGGTTAGAATTTAGATGCCTAACAAATTCTGTTGTTTGTGATCATCCAGGACATTGTTTTAGGTGGAACCGACACCACAGCCACTATTTTGGAATGGGTCATGTCTGAACTTTTGGCTCACCCACAGATGCTGCAAAGGGTTTACCAGGAGCTGAATGAAGTTGTTGGGTTGGACAAAATTGTCGAGGAAAATCATTTACCCAAGTTACGCTACCTGGACGCTGTCTTGAAGGAGACTCACAGGCTGCATCCAGCTTTGCCTCTTCTAGCACCGCGCAAGCCAAGTGAAACCACAACTGTCAGTGGGTACACCATACCTGAAGGAAGTAAGGTGTTTATAAATGTGTGGGCTATTCATAGAGACCCCCTGCTTTGGGATAGCCCTCTCGAGTTCAGGCCGGAGAGATTCTTGGATGAATCAGCCAAGTTTGATTTCTCTGGCAACAGTTTTCAGTACATGCCATTTGGGTCTGGAAGGAGAATGTGTGCCGGACTACGCTTGGCAGAAAGATTTGGAATGTACCTCTTAGCTTCCTTCCTGCATAGCTTCTATTGGCAAGCCCCAGACGGAGAGGAGATTGATTTCAAGGCCACGTTCGGCCTTGTTTGCAAGAAAGCAATCCCTCTTGTTGCTGTCCCCACACCCAGACTCGCCAACCTGAAGCTTTATGCCTGATCAGATGCAGTTCACTGATGTTGCAAGTGATGCATTTGGTCATGTGCTTGTTTCTGATTTTTATCTGGAATCTGAATGGCTCAAACTGGTAGCTCGGTGTAAAGTTCGGGTTTGTGTCCTTGAAACTAGGTCTCCTGATTGATGTTTTGAAGCAAAGGTTGGACAAGCAGTAGCTTTATGCTCGATCCAATAATGTCATCAATATTGCGCATCAGATGAATTGAGCAATCGATAATCTCTGTTGTGGTCTTAGAGCTCATTCTGATTGCTAAAACACTGGTTATTTTTATTTATAATACGTGTGAAGAACTTTGCAGCAAGATGCTGCACTAATCCTTCTGGGAGTCCAAGTAGCCTTATATGCACATCATATGCTATGCTATGCAGTACACTTTTGTTTGTTCTCAAGCTGAAGCTGTGTGCTTGCACACTGGCAGGTCTTTTGGGCTGTTAGGTGCTGTTCGTAGAATAGGATTGCGCTCAAAAAAATTGACAGGCTTGAGATCAAAGCTTGACTCAACGGTAGGCATGATAGGGAAATCCTCCTGGCATGGGATATGGTGGAACCCCAATGTGTACCATAAAACCACATCCTTGTTCTCTATAGGCCTATCCCTGCAATGAACAACGATCTAGTTCAGTTACTTGAAGTATAAACAACGATTGCACCTAAAAGTGAAGTCCCCCGACAGGACAGGTCTTACCTATCGGACCAGACTGCAAGAGTGTCTTCACCTTCATTCTGATACACAAACAAACCACCAGCCCATTCCTCACTTCTGTTGTAAGGAGTGACCCATATCTGGTTATTAGTAAATGCACCTCTCTTCTGAGGCGGATCATTCAAATCTAATAAACTTGCAGCCGTGCCATGTGGAACCACCTTGTACCCAACTGGATTGCCAATCTTAGTCTTCTTATTAGGATTGATTACGTGGAACTCTGATGGTTCGTATAACTTGAGCTTAATTTGAGCATCTTTCTCAGTCTTGGCCACATGTTTCGTAGTCGTCAAGTAACTCTTCCTAGGGGATTCGCCTGGAGCCGTCTCTTTTCTCGATAACTCTACTTTCACAAATGAATTGTCTGACCCATCCACATCCATATCGAGGTAAAACGTCACGTAATGATCATGGATAATTCCAACTACATTTTCAGCCAAAAGAGTCCCATGCATATCCTCTCTCCCTGAAACCTCATTTATGTTTGAATATGGTGTGCCTTTCACCATCAAAATACCACTCAACCCAACCTGATTCATCCAAATAATACTTCCATCAACCACACGACAAAATAAGCTAAAGTATCACCACCTCAAAACAACTTTCACATAATTTAAATACCTTGATATTGATTAAACCATCCGTCTGAAACTCCCAGTCCACTATGTAGTCATAGTTAGCCACTGATGCCGCCATCCGCACCACAAGTGTCACCTTTGGCCTCACTTCACGAACCTACCGCAACAAGAACAAAAATCAATCAAGTAAACCAACAAACAACAAACAAACAATTCAATTCAACAAGTCCAGCCAAAACGCCAAAACAGCATCAGAATGGGCCATTCTGAATGGCCACCATTTCAAGACATTCTCATGAAACTCAGTGTACAAATTTTAATCAACCACTTATAAAAATCAAAACTACAGGGACTGAATTGAAACTTAGCAAATGTACCTCCATTCCCGTGATCGGACTCTCGGAATGCCTCCACCCAATATCACCAGCATACTTCTCGAACACGCAGATCATATCCGATCGAACGTACGGCGTTCCGTCCGCCGCCGCGAACACACCGTCCATGTAATAAGCATTCCTCGGACAATCATTCAACGGATCCAACGGCATCGACTGCAAACCAAATCCGTACTCGCCCGCATCCATATACGTCTTGAAGTACCACGCGTCGCTCGGATCCATGTACGGAACAAATAGCTCCGACGCCATCCCTTTGTACAATACACTCCGTCGCTCGCCGGTGTCGGGATCGCGCACCGTCGCTCGCGACACTATCACGCCTGCTCTCGGGTCGGGTTTTAGGTGAAATTCCCAGTTTGCCCATTTGACCGTATGACCATCTTCGATTGTGAAACTTGGACCGTTGGGCTGCTCGATTGATATCGGATTTGTTATTGGGCCGAACGGCTGTTGGACTGAATCGGTATGTGCGTGATCGTACCGATACTCGGTACCGTCAGCTTTCGGGATAGGTATGTGCTTCCCTTTGTCGGATATTCGAACCACTTTTTTCTCATCCATGTCGACCAGCACCGTTAAACCTTCGATCGGTCGCATGTAGAAATTGACGGTGTCTTTCGTCGTAAAGCACTGAACTTTGATGAGACGACGACGTTTCTCTTCCGGGTCTTTACCGAACCAACCGGACGAGACCGGGAGGCATGCTAGATCGGAGAGATCTACGCCGCGTTGGAGCACCATCCGATTGAATTCAGGATCGGAAAGTGGAACACTTGATGAAGAAACCATGTCATCAATCGTCATCATGGGGAATCCAGTTAACGGCTTTGGTTGTAAATCAGTCTTCACTTCCCCTGTTTTTATATCCACTTTTAACAGAACCGATTCGCCGTCGATTCTAGCGACGACGGCGGCGGTTCTGGGGAGCAAAGGATCGCCTTTTGTCCATCTAAGGACTAGTGGTTTGGGTGGTTCGTGTAGTGTTAAAGAATGGATGGTTTTGGTGGTGGAGGATTTGAAGAGTGGATGGGAATTGAGGATGGATTTGACGCGGTTGATTTCAGTGACGGTGAGTGGGTCAAGTGGGTGGTGAGGCACGTCGGAGTTGTGATTGTGGCTGTGGAGAGTGGATGTGTGTTTTGGGGAGTTGAGACAGTAGGGGTTGGATGAAGAGGAGACGCAGGGGAGGAGTTGTGACTGTGGTTTGTCAGATGAGCTGGAAGGGAAGTGGGGGAAGGTGATGATTAGGAAGACGGCGGCGGTGAGGAGGCCGATTACGAGACAGGGGCTTCTTGGCTTCATTATTCGTTCTGTTTGTGTTGTGGACAATGAGATTCTATGCAGTGTTGTATTTATTGAGAAATGTGTGGTTTTTTTTTATTGAAATTATTTACTACGTAGAAAAGTTGTGATTTTCATCTTGGATTGAATCACTTGAATTTGATAAAGACTTGCAGAGCAGAGCTAAAGATGATGATTGGAGAGAGAGATGGAGATTCAAGGGAATTGTACAATAATATAATGAAGGAATCCAACGGTAAATGAGTATGAGTGGTTTTTAAAGTGCAATGGGACTCTTGGTGCTCTTCATGCTTCCAAAGTCGTAAGCTAAAACGACATTCATAAATATATTAATAAATATCAATGGTAGAATTGTCCTAAACCACATGATATTGATACCTCCACCTTAAAAGATAATCCACTCTCAACGTCTAGGATTAGTAGAGAGGATAGGATCAGCTCCGTTCAGTTCCCTAATCATTGGAATCACTCCGTTTCTGGTGTTGCCAAAAACAGTTCCACAATAAACTTCAAAAAAGTTAAGTCCACAAGTTCAATTTTCCATGAACAAATTGAGACGTTCACAGTTTTGCTTTTGAGTGTAGACTATATAGTGCTATACTATTACACTCTTGATGGTCTCAAATCACAGTGCATCAAAAAGAATGTAAATCAATCTGGTAGTCGTGACTCGTCGAATTGAGACTCTGTAGCGTCCGTCCAATTCGAGTCGTACGTCGGTCCGATGGTTGCCATGATGGACGTTGTGATAAAACGTTGCTGAAGAAAACAATTGAACGAGGCCATCAAAAATCATCATTCTTGGGCTATAGTACCAGTCGCTGACGCGGAGTACGTGGAATTACAAAACGACCCCATTTTCATGCATGCATACAATATCTCACCTGTAAATGTTAAACCAAGAAACTACACCCAAAAAAACCCTAAAACCAAAATCAATTGTTAAAGCCATCGTCGACTTAAATTGGTCGGCACCGGAGCTGCTGAAACGTCAATACTGCTTGAAACGTTTCTCACTTTTCCAGTATCACCTTCAGTTTTTGGTTAATCTCCGTCCAGGAGCCACACTAGTCTTCAATCATGTACTCAGCATATCGGCGGAAGACATTCTCAAACTCGATCAACAACAGCTGAAGAAAATGAAGAGGAAGCGGGACAAATCAGCCAGTGAAGGGGGGAGAAGAGGAGCGAAAGTCACCAGAGGCTAAATTTGATAATGACCGCGCCAAAAGACGACAAAGTAGGAAAAGTTTAGTAAAGTGGGTAAAGAGGATTTGAGTGTGAAGAAGGTGAAAGAGGTCGAAAGTGTGTCCGAGAAGAAAAAGAGTAAAAGCAGCGGAGTGCTTACCGATGTACCAATCACTTCGCTAGCATTATCGGAGCCTACTTTCAAGGCCCTTGATGAAAAGGGGTTCTTGATTGTGTCAAAAAGAAGAGTTTTTATGGTCTTTTTACGGGTTTTTTCTGTTTGATTGTTATTGATATCGGTATAATGAAAATTCAGATTCAGTATGATGCTAATCCCACCGCTTCTTAGTTGGAAAGATCTTTGAGGAGCTGCAAGGACGGGTTCTGGAAAAATGCTTATGTTTTTAATTCCTGCTGCTGAGTTGCTGCATAAGTTGAATTCAAGCAGCCGTAGGAAAACCAAGTGTCATTGTTATTTGCCGTATGAGAGAGTTTGCAATTCAGGTAGCTAGAGTTGTTATGCACGATTATATTAGCTTCCGTGTGTTCATCTAATGTCTTTGTTAGGTTTACATCTTTGTTGGCCTAGGTTTACTGAAAAAATATATATATATTTTCTCTGTAAACACATTTGGATGCAGTTCAACTTTTGAAAAATCAACCATCGCAAATGTGTGGGTTGATTATGGGGTCAAGCATCAAAAACTTCTGAAAAGAGGATTAAATTTAATAGTGGCTACTCAGGGGAGACTTCTTTACCATCTTCAGAATACAACTGGTTTCAGCTATCAAAATTTAAAGGTATACAAGTTTACATGCTGAATATAGTCCCTTCTGTGTCTTTCATAACTGATATTTTTATCTTGAGCTTCGCTTATCCTATGTAATATGTATGATTTAGTTCTTTTGTTTTTGAATCCTGCTTAGATTTGGAAATGGGTTCTCGAATGATGTTGGTTGTTATTTTTAGATCTTACACTTTAGCCTGTTATTATTATTGGTATTTAGTTTGGTGGCTTTCAAAACTGTGCAGTGTCTAATCACTGACGAAGCAGATCGGATTTTGGAACCAAACTTTTGAGGAAGATATGAAGCAAATTCTCAAAATTCTTCGAAAGGTATAAAACTTTACAAATGCTCGTGCTGCTGAGTGTTTAGGATGTTTGGGCTAACATGACAAGTAATATTAAAAAGGTTGCATATTCTTATAAATACGATATTCATTTGCATCTTGTTGCCGCAATTTTTTTCCGGGTATGAACAGATGGTTCTTATATATTTCTGGTTTAGAAACTGAACTCGGATCTAGGAAAATCAAGGTTCATACAAATTGACGAGTTTTTGAAAGCTACAGTTTTATTGTCTGGTTATTTGGTTGTCGTTTCATACTAGGTTGTTTTATAAGTGTGCTTTTTTAGTTCTCTGTGTAGATAAATTTACAATTGAAGTAGTTCCATACAGCATATACTTTTGTTCTGATTTGGGAATAACGATGCGGTGCAGGAAAGGCAAACCGTTCTTGTCTCTGCAACACATGCTCAAAAGGTCTGTGTGCAGTAGTTGTAACTTGTATGTCATATTTTTGCTTACTCTTTATGTTATTTCTCTTCAACGTTACACAACGTTTTCATCTTACAACTATGTAAATTGGAATGTTTATCTCGTTTCTTAATTGAATGTTCTTTTAAACGTACATGTTCAAATTTTACAGGTTGAGGATCTGCCTAAACTATCATTAAAGGATCCAGTGCATATTGATGTTGATTATTACAACGGAAAAATGTATTTCTTCTTTTACTTGCAAATTGTGTCTGCTTATGGTCTTGGTCATCCTGGCTTACACAATCATCTGTCTTTTAGATAACTAATGAGGAACTAACACAATGCTACTTACTGCATTGTGCCATCCGCTGAGAGATTTCTTGTTCTGTTTCGCATTTGAGAGATTGTTGACACTAAAGGAAGACTGTTTGTTATTCCTAAATATGTGTTGTGCGGAAAGCTAAGGTGCCGGTTCAAGAGCACGAATTCAAAGAGTCTATAGTTATCAAACTCCAGCCGCGACTGGTAATCATGCAGCCTCTTACAATATGAGGGTTATACTTGCAGGAGAAGTTGATATATGACAGCAATGATTTGAGGAGTGCGGCTGAATCTGAGCGTATATTCCACATTTCTAAAAGGACATCTTCAATGTTCACAATCTTGTGCAACAAGTACTGATTAATTTATGAACATCTGCTTAATGATAAGTTGCAGGTAAGTTGAGTGTATTTTTAAAGCTTAATCATGGACTGAACTGTTGAACAGGATGTTGCCAAATCATTTGGGCTTTGTTGGCTTCCAAAGATATCACTGAATATCAGTATCAAAACAAAGCACAGTCCGAAAAAAGACAAAGGTGGAAGAAGCAATCGCTGTTTCAGAATCAGTAATCCATACGGTAAAAGATGACCAACAGTGGAGCCATCAGACCTTTTACCAAAATTTGTAGAACATGCCCTTTTAGTTTTGGATGGTCTTCCATTTATACTACTTATTAATAGGAGCTAAACTTACAAGCATAGATGAAGTCTATACTGCCCCAGCAGCCTACCTTATGAGAGGTTGTTGTTTCCATTTTCAACATGAAGATGCTCACTTTACAACAGCAAATCCCTGACACTCAAATGTGCTACAAAATGGAAACCCAGAAGGAAAAAATGCGGAGCCATCAAGTTCAAATACATTGGTTGTTTGCTAGAATTTTTTTGAAAAGGAACTTAAATTACCACTGATTAGATACAGACCATTTGGCCATGACCCAATCTCTAGTTGCTTTTGCCCATTCCAATTCTGATAATGCTGTTTGCAACATCTCAGCTACATGCTGCACTGGTACGGTTTATGTGCATCTAAAATGTGCTTCCGAGTTTCCGTATAGGTTACCAATGATACCGGAGGCAACTAATCCCAACTCTCTTTAGTTCTTCTGAACTGCTTTTTCTGTGAGAGTACTTTCTTGTTCTGCATCCGCTTCTGCTCCCCAATGGCGGCGCTGTAGACAATACAAACAACACTTAAAGTTCTTCACCAGTTGACCAATGTAAAGTGCTATGAATTTCAAGGATCTGCGGAAACAACAGCAAGGTGGACATGAATGCTTACATCTTTTCAATTTTTTTCTTTTGTTCTTCTGAAGGAGGTGGCGGTACATACGAAGCAGCATCGATAATTGCCTATCCAAAGATGGCAAATACACATCATTATTCCAATCATCGAGCATATGTTGGTAAGAAGCAGCATGAATCAAATACGAAACTAATTAACTAATTGTCAAATAGTTTTTTAAATTACCTGCAGTTTCTCCAAAGCATCCTCTATATTACCTCTATAGAAAAAGAGTTGATTAGGCATCAGCATTCAAAAAACAGAAGTAATAAGCTACAGAAAGAAAAACAGGTGTATACAAGCACATACTTACTTCTGAGTTCTGGTTTTTGTTGAAGAAATAACAATCTCGCCGTCTTTGTTGATCCGGTTTTTTTCCTGTGCAATGTTAAAATAAGGGAACATGCTGTTACTAAAGTCTAAACTATGGCAGACACATGTCTATCATCATTCATAATCAAATTGTTTGCAAGGAATCCTCGCACTCAGTTGACACAGTCCTTACAAGTAACGCTAGCGAATCTCCATACCAAGGACTTGTTAATTAATAAAGCATTTCAAAGATATTAATTTTCAGTTTTTTTATACCATTGGTCACAGCAGGGCGCCATCAACCTTTCATGTAATATTAGCCACAGACTCATTTGAGGCTTATTTTTCATCCCGTCTCACAGTGCCCCAGTTATGATTTTCTAAAACTTGGAAATGGCATAAATTCCAATAACTGAATAACGCACCATCAGCAAGATACGATCCCTGATTCGGTCACTCAACCAGTATGCATTTATCACGTTGAATCGCATGTCCACCTTCGTGTTAACTGCAAAAGTTAGAAATGAAGTTCAATAACAGCCTCTAACTGCCGTACAACTCAAAGATATACCATACGGATATTGTATCAGTCTAACACACCTAAATTACAAACCTTTATTCACATTCTGCCCTCCAGGTCCCCCACTTCTGGCAAAGCTCACAGTGACATGATCTGATAAATAAAATAAATCCATCCATGAAAAGAAAAGAAAAACTGTGTATGAATACTCTTAGAAACTAGTAAACTGATGTAATTGTGAACTCATCAGTAACCGACAAGATCAAAAATAAACAAAGTCCAGCAACAAAACACATTTCTGTCAACGCTAAGACGCACCAGCTTCAAAATATTCGATGAAAAACATTTCCTAATACAGAACCCTAATTTTTGACGTCGGATGAAAAATGAGGATGGATTGAAATTTTGACCTAGCGTAATTTTGGGGGTAGATTCATCACCAGCTTTGAAAGCTCTCTCTTCAGCCTCCTGCATCACCTGCCTCATCTGCGACAACCTCGCCGAAGCTTTCTTCCCACCACCAGTCTCCGAAGAAAGGCATCGAATGCGAGCACTACGGTTAATTCCGCCGCTCAAAACTCTGACTCTCACTCCCACAATTCCGAACCGATAAGGCCGATGTACGATTGGCGGGAAAAGAAATGGGTTGAGGTTGAGTACCTTGTTCGCGATTGCTACCGTTGCTGCCCGAATCGCCGACATCTTGTTCCCGCCACGGAGCCCTAGATCCGACTCGGCGATCGAAATGGTGCTTCTTCTCATCGACTAAGAAAACACATTTAGCTACGAAAATATGCCGTTTGTTGGTTATTAAGCCATTCGTTAATTGTATTGGTGTGGCTGAAGCGGATCCTGCTTTGGCAAGTGTGAAATCCATTCCTAGTGGGCCCTTGATCAACCTTGCAACCACTCGGCCCGTTGTATTTCATTTCAAGCCCAATAACATGTGTTTGGAATGAGTCATTTCCATTTCGATTTCCAATAACGGGTGACTAGTAATTGTCACTTAGTTGACGGAGCTCACTTCCGAATCAGACATAAACTTAATCATCAGCTTCTGATTCTGATTATAATGACACAGTGCATACTTCGGAGCACTATTTATACTATTAGATATAACTATTTGTACATATGCTCTGCACTTATATGCATTTAGTTAAAGTGTGTGCAGAAGTGGCGTGAAATAATTTCGTCCGACACGCAGTGACTTAAACCATCAATCTCGGTTTCATTAATAGTGATAAGAAGGACGTACGTTAATTAAGCAGGGAACAGAAAGTGAGCATGTACTGATGTACAATGTAGCCAGCAAATTTAAAGCATGGAGCATTTCGGCAAGGCAAGGGTGATATGAATCGAACTGGTTCTGAGCGTTTAATGTGGGCTGCATGCATTCAAGTGGCTCACAGGCACCTTCCTTTTTATCCATGAATTAAAAAGAAACAACAACAACAAGATGAGAGATGACCTTGATAATCAGCTAACCTTTTGCATTTTGTATGTCCTCTTCTTCATGCTACTCGCCTACTCCTACTGAAGCACTGCCAAGTCCTGAGAGACTTAAATGAAGGTAGTTAGGGTCGGCTGCTCATCAGACATCATTTTTTTATGCTTGATGTAGATTTGGAGACTGATCTAGTAAATGTACATGTTGGTCCACATCACCCACTCTCACATCCACTTCTTCAAGTTCCCGTCATAAAATGCTTCTAGCTACCTCACTATCCACATCATCCAGGAGGTCACCGGTCTCCCTCTCACTCTCCGATGTCATGTATACATCCATACATTTTTATAAATATGAACTAGGCCATTTGGATACGTAAGCTCACTCATCTTAAACAAAAGTTGAGGAGGCACTCTACTCTATAGAAATATACTTTATAGAGCTATGCATGGGGCATGCTAATTGCTAGGAACAATATTTTAAGAGCATTTATGTATGCAGAGCTAAGGACATCTCTTTTATAGGGCAACTTAGCCAGAGGATACCGAGTCCCATAACACGACCATGTGTATGTGTGGATTCTATTGATTATGTTTTTTCTGAGGTCTAAATATCGTGTGTGAATCCAGTTAATGAATTACGACGTGGGACACGCACCATTTAATAATACTGCAATTGACTAGCCAATCCAACCAAATGTATTAAATTCTTCAATTTACTCAATTTGTGATATATCCAGTGAATTGTTAAACTCGGTAAATTACATCTCACTTATTCCCAAACTAATTAATCATTCGCCAAATCCATGAAAACCATTCTAAAACCAACAATAAGATAAGAGTCATGCACTCATGTGAGTACTTTTACAATGATTAGTGCACCAATAAAAAGGTATTAAACTAATAATATTTTTTTTATAAGTGGATAGTATAAGTTTAGTATCAAGTACATCAAGGGTCTTTTAGCTGCACTTACACTGACGCGTTACATCGACATTCACTTTCTCAGAGGAATAGAGGAGAATCGGGTTGAGCGAGCTGTCTCAGAAACTGATTTACACCACCAGGAAGCGAGACGAAGCTGTTCTCGCCATGACTGAGCTCGAGAAGAAGCTAAACAAGCTCGAGATTTACTGCCACAGCCTCAAATCAATTATCGACCTCTACAATGACATCACCACCAACAATAACAAAATCGATTCGAATCGATTAGAGAATCAAATCGAGCTGATCCATCAGGACAATGCAGTAGAAAGCTTCTTGCGATCAATTTCAGAGTCCAGATCAAACGTTAGGGTTCTATGCAAGGAGTTGACTTGTCAACGCCGTCAAACAGGAGCCGGAAAAATCAATGACAAAATCTCAACGCTACTCCAACCCTACGACGTCATCGTCAAGCTCTCCTCACTATCCAAAAACCGTAGAAAACCTTCCTCGTCTATCTCGAAGCGTTGCTGAACCGAGCTTTCTTCGAAGATTTCGAATCGGACGGATTCGAAAAAAACTCACCGAACCACATTCTTAACCAGTTAGACCGGTGCGAGTCAAACTACGCATCCTTCTTGATTCTCCGCGACTTGACTTGGGAGGAAGTGTTGATTAAAGGGACTTAGCATTTCAGTGAACCGTTCAGTCGATTTTGTGATCGGAAAATGAGCTAAGTGGTGACGATGTTGGGATGGAGTAGAGCGTGGCTGGAGCCGTTACTGCAAGCGTTCTTTGGCGCGTCGAAGAGTGTTTGGTTGGTTCATTTGCTGGCTAATTCGGTTGATCCGAGTTTACCGGTTTTTAGAATTGAACCGGATAAAGATTTGACTCGGTTTATATATCGGATTTGGGAGCGGACCGGGTTAAGAAGCTTGTGCCGACTGCCGACGGTGGTTCGAGTCATGGTTGCGCCTGGGTTTTATGTGTTTGGAAATGTGGTTAAGTGTAAGGTTTTGTGTAGGTATGTGGCTGAACCGAACCAGAATGTGAATTTGAACCGGTCGGATTAGAGTCAAACTCAGGTCAATGGAATGTGAATGTTGGGATGTGAATGCAACAGTTTTCCCAACCTTTTTTGGGTGAAAGTAAAGAAGTTGACTCATTCTACGTTTTTGACTTTGTTTGCCGTTCTATTCACTTTTGATTTTTGAAAGGTTCAGCAACAATCCTACCACAATGTTGGATTATATTTTCTATAATTTGAAACGAATTTTAATTTTTCGTATATGGTCAAGAGATTGAACTCTTGCCTTGAAATCTCAAACTCGAGAATTCAAGCTAGTTTTTTTATATTAAAATTTTTCAAAAGATTTGAATTCAAAGGTATACACAATGATATACAATATACGAATGTAGCCTGGAATTAGGATCAATGCATGCTAATGAAAAATTGAAAAGCAATCATCGATCAAAATCGCTTTCAATAACTAATACATTAATAAAAATAATACTACATAATAAATAAACAACAATCAATCTAACAACTAAGCGTTAGATGCTTAAATAGACAACCTCTCACCCATCACAGAATCGCGCCGCACACGCGGAGAGAAATAGAAGTCTTTCACCTTTCTACGGATTACGTCGCAGTTGAGAAGAGAAATTGTAACTGGTTCCACATTAGGAAAGTAGCGTAGAATAAGAACCAATTATTTCAAATTTTTCTGACTCAAACATCGTAACCGGGCCCTTCAGATGTTGTTCCTTTCTCGCTTTATGTCCCTAAAATGGCCCAAATCATTCCCATAATCCCTCATTTCCAATCTCCAAATTCAGAAAAACCAACTCCAACTTTTCAATCCAAGTTTTGACTTTTTCGCAACACCGTTGCACACAAATCCACTTCAATTCAAATCTATTGTCGTCTTATACTCCGCCTGACTATGGACAGCCTCGCAAATTTCAGACTCGACAAAACATCAGCCATCAGTCAGTGCTGCAACCATAGCAGCGCAACTTCTCTTTCCTCGAAAAAGTGGACACTGACCAACTTTAACCGTAACGCCGGAATGGAGAGATTGGAGATTTGAGAAGAAAAAAAAGGACGGGATAGGATGGGGACGGATTCACTTCAAATTCGATGAAGTCAATGGCAGACTCGAGTTCAAGCTAGTTCAAATCTTCGTAATCTGACCTTTCTGAAGGATTGAATTAGGAGTAACGAAATATTAATTGCAATAATTTTAATATTAAATTAGAAAGATGTAATAATAATATTAGAAATTGTGAAAGAAATGCATCCTTAAAAAATCAGTTACCGTGCCTGGTGACAGAAATAATTCAAAAATCAAACAAAAGTATATATCGAATAATTACGCATGTGTTCTCGTGTTTGATGAATTTACGATATAATATTACGATTTGACTTTTGGAAGTATATAAAAAAAAATAAAAACTTGAAATCGAACCGCTGAATAAACAACCCGAGTGGTCGAGTTTGACCTTGACGACCATCAAGAATGGCTCCACGTCGCCGCTCCGATGGCCCTGATCGACGAACAATTCTTAGCGAGAAAGAAATTTCCCAAACACGGTGACGACTTCTTCCACGTCTTTCTTCGGCTTTTTGCAATTTTTTAGTTTAAAATCGAAATTCGATCCAACCATCGAATTCAAGATCGGTTTTTAGTTTTCGATTTAACGGTACTTTTTCCAAATTCATTTTACAAGCACTTTTCGTTTCCCTCAAATTGAGTCTCGATTTTTTTTCTCTCTCTCGCATCGGGAATTTCTGTGCCGGCTTCGATCCGGCGTTGGTTGGATTTTTGGCAGCGATTTGATCGGGTGAGGTGGGACGGGACGGAAAGCGGCGAGGATTACTGATTCCGCTATGTCTATGTCGGATTCGGACTCGTCTTCTCATGCCGGCGAGTACAAGAATTTCAGGCAGATCACTAGGGAAAGTAAGTATGTTTAACATAGTTTATGCTTTATACGAAGATTTTTATGGTAGAAAAGTGTTGTTAGTTTCGTGGTGTTGGTGCAAGTGTTAACCTTATGAACATGATTTGTCTATTGTTGAGGGGTTTTGGGTAATGTAGTACAAATTGGGATTGGGGGCAAACAGTTGCTGAAGGAGTAGAGGTTTGTGGAACAATTGGTTATTTCCGTGGGTTGACAAGGATTTGGATGTTGAGGGTTTTGTGGGGAAATTTTTGGCTCTGTGGGTTGGAATGGGATTATCTTGCCAGGGGTAGGTGGGATTGGGATATGCTTGTCGTGGAGGTAGAGCTAGATTGTAACATTTGAATAGATATGTGGGCAGCCGTTTGGTGATCGCTGTTCGACCAGGCCAAGTGTTGGGTAGATGGCCGGATTTGGGCATGCTTGTGTTCTCAGACGGATAGTTGGTGACTGGGAGTGGAGAAGCGGGTTCGGCTATGGGAATATTGGTGTGCTTGCGGGGGTGTGTTCATGCGGCAGCCGTGGCCCGTGGGCAGGAAGGTAGGAGAGTCGAATCCGAGAGATGCAGGGGTGTACATACTGAATGTCATAGCTGATACTATTGCAGGTTTTGCCAGGTTATTTAGATGGGGCTTTGCCAATCTTACTGCTATTCCCGTATTCTAGGGCTGGATGGGGATAGCATTTAGTGTTGCCAATATGCCTTGAAGCTGGTAGTATTTCGTGTCATTGTGTTGGTTGAGTTCGTGTGTTGGTGCTAGTGTTTTGCCGTGAGCTCTGCTTGTTTGTAGGGCCGACTGGCCGTTATGGTTAGCAGTTTCAAAATTCCAAATATGTCCGTGTGCTGAGTTTGAGTCTGGATTGGGTGACTATCTCTTTTAATTGTAAGTTTCAAGAAAATTAGAGGGTACCCCTAATTTCTGTCTTCTGGAGCTTGCCAATTTTCATTACCCATTTTCGTGTTTAAATGGCAGGTATGGGATAATGGGACATGCGATTAGATATTAGGTTTGGTATGACATCTCATATAATGTGGCACACTCAATTTCCTTTTTTGGTGGATATTTGGGGTGACTGTGTCAATAGATTCTTACTTTCAAACTATAGCGAACTACCTAGTTCAATATTATATTTCAGTTGAGGATTATTTGATCTTGGGGAAAACTGCTAGTTGGATCATGATTCGTTGATACCATCCATATCATATCACAGGGTTGTTGTATGAGATGCTTCGGTCAACCAAGACTGGATCCGCGTGGAAGGTATGCGCCTATTTTTGAAGCTCTTCTTCTAACTTTGTAGCTGCATAATGATGTCTGGAGAAGATTTCATGTTCGGCATTTCTGGTAAATATATGAGCGAAGAAATAGTATGCATTCATGAGAAATGAAAAATGTGATTTAAACTGTGAAGTGAGTTGTAAAAACCATTTTTATATACATGGGTTGGTTTGTTTATGCGAGTTCTTATAAAATATTAAGGTCGCAGAGGATCGACCTTATATAGAGAGAACTATTAAAATAGACTAGGTGCCAAAACAAATTATGCTTTTTACCAAATGTTTTGTCAAAATTAGCTCTTATGATTCTGTCATGATCATTCCTGCTCATTCTTTGTTTACATCGTTCTTCCCATAGGTATTAATCATGGACAAGTTAACAGTTAAAATTATGTCATACTCATGCAAGATGGCTGATACCACGGAAGAAGGAGTTTCATGTAAGACAATTATCGTGCAATGTTTTACTTGATTATGGTGGTGCTAATATATGATTTCAAGATTTTCTTAGATATTATTGATTGTGTGTTTGAAGTAGCTGGTTCATATTATTCATCCTTCTTCTTTCCTTTTTATCGTAAAAATGTTATTATCTGCGGTACAATGCTACGTGAATTGTTTGATCATATTGAAAGTTAATGTGCTTGCTAACTGAAGTTTAATTATGGGAGATCATACATATGAATTATGATGCTGTGCTGGTGCAGTGGTGGAAGATATCTACAAACGAAGACAACCGCTACCGACTATGGAAGCGGTTTATTTTGTTCAGCCTACCAGAGAGAAGTGAGTTATCATTAGATATTTTCAGCTGTAGTATTATCTGGATTGCATATTTGTAGTCCTTCTGAACTTGTACAAGTTTGAGAAGTAAGTTATCATTAGATATTTTCAGCTGTAATTTTCATTTTTGTACTTGGTGACTATCTGCAAAATAATAATAGCGGTACTTTGTATGCTGCGATCTGCTTGAGTTTTTGAAATCGTTTTCTTATTTCAGTAGCCTTACTGTCATTTGTGGATTGGGTGCCACTGCCAACTTTATTTGCATACATGTTCGACACTGTTGAATTTCTTTTGTTTGAGAATCTTGTTTAATGCAACTTCACTGACTGTATTTCTCTCGCGCCCCTCATTTATTTTGTCCTTGCAGTGTTATAATGTTTCTCTCTGATATGGCGGGGAAAGCTCCACTATACAAGAAGTACGTGCATGAATTTAAGAATATTTTGGAATTACTCCTTATGTGATGCTTATTGTTTACCGATCCACCGAGTGGTTGTATTGAGATTGTCTTTATTGACTTGCTTCGTTGCAGAGCATACATGTTTTTCAGTTCGCCTATCTCTAGAGATCTAGTAGGACAAATAAAAAGAGATCCAACTGTTTTGCCACGCATTAGTGCGCTGAGAGAGGTATTAGGTTATCTCTTTCATGGTTAATTTGTGTAAACTAACTGACTGATGATTGCACACCCATTTCTTTGGTTACTTGAATCGTTGTTTACATGTTTTCATCTTGGTGGTTAAGCATTGTGTCACTCATCAAATATGTGGTTTAAAATTTTGTTTTGACATCAATGCAGATGAATTTGGAGTACTTTGCTATCGACAGTCAGGTATTCGCTACACCTCAATCTACGTTGGTCTGTTCAGTATAGTCTCTGTATGGTGTGTAATTCGGGGATATTTTTCAGGGATTTATAACTGATAACGAGCGGGCGTTGGAGGAACTGTTTGGAGATGAGGAAAACACTCAGAAAGGCGATGCTTGTTTGAATGCCATGGCAACACGTATCAGTACGGTGTTTGCATCATTGAGGGTACAAATGAAGTTTTTGTTTGATCTTGATTGTTTTCATTCCTAACCTTTATAAGTCACTTCGCACTTCTTTGTATATTGAGAAAGTATGCTTAATGTTTTAGGAATTTCCTAGTGTACGCTACCGTGCTGCTAAATCTCTTGACATGGATACCATGACAACATTTCGAGACCTTATTCCTACGAAGCTCGCAGCTGGAATCTGGAACTGTCTTGAGAAATACAAGTCTTCCATCCCAAACTTTCCTCAGACAGAAACATGTGAATTGCTCATTTTAGATAGATCTGTCGATCAGGTTTCTGGTTTCATTATATAAAGTTGCCTTGCCATATATGAAATTTTGTTGATACTTACTCGCTTCGTCCTTATCTAACTAGATTGCCCCAGTGATTCATGAATGGACCTATGATGCAATGTGCCATGACTTGTTGAATATGGATGGAAATAAGTATACTCATGAGGTTCTTCTTCTAAACTGGTATTTTAGTTTGTTTATGCTGTAAGTTAGGCACTTACTGAACAAATTTGCTTCCTAGATGCCGAGTAAAACTGGTGGCCCGCCAGACAGAAAAGACGTCCTGTTGGAGGATCATGATCCCATATGGTTGGAGCTACGACATGCACACATTGCCGATGTATGTTTCATGTATAAATATACATGCTTCAGTTTCTCATGGCCACATGTTTAATCACATATTGTTTTCTGAATCTTACCAGGCTAGTGAGCGTTTGCACGAAAAGATGACTGGATTCATTTCCAAGAACAAAGCTGCTCAGCTTCACCAGGGTGGAAGGTTGAATTCTGTCTTACTCAAAAATAAGATTTTTATGAAATTATGAAATTAAAGATTCGCAGCTCACTTATCGGATTCATGCCTTGCCAGCTATGCGTAGCGAATAACAAAAGCTTGAATATTAACTATTGTAGATTAATTTAAATATATGCATCTGCAGGGACGGTGAGCTTTCCACTCGCGATTTGCAGAAAATGGTTCAAGCCTTGCCGCAGTATAGTGAACAAATTGACAAGCTTTCGCTCCATGTGGAGGTACACTTCTATGCAGATTGAAATTTTAACCTTCATGCCCCAAATGTGTAACCTTAATATGAATGGTGTCGATTGACCCGATTTGGAGCTTGATAATTCTGATGCTAAATTAACTTTTTATGTAGATAGCAGGCAAGATCAACCGAATAATTAAGGACACAGAGCTTCGTGAAATTGGACAGCTTGAACAAGATCTAGTGTTTGGGGACGCAGGCACAAAGGAACTTATCAACTTCCTAAGGACGAAACCAGTAAGCGTGAATTGTTGGGAAAATGAGCCTTTCAGATTATTTAGAGACATTGTTATGCAATGATATCAATCATGAATTATCGTTGCAGGATATTTCAAATGAAAATAAGTTGCGGTTATTGATGATCTATGCCGCCATTCACCCAGACAAGTTTGAGGGTGATAAAGGGGTGAAATTAATGCAAGTATGTAATCCCCTATTTATCTATTCATAATTTTGTTTGACAATCATTTTATATTTGGATTTTGTTTTGAAACATGTATCTTTGTTGATTGCCTTTGTGATTCAGTGTGCGCGCCTGTGTGTGTGTGGGCGTGTCTCTCTGTATGTGTCTGTGTTTCTGTTTCTTTTTGTGAGGTTAGCCTTCAGGTATCAGGGTTGCATATAATTTCTTAGATAACCATAATTTAAAAGTCAATAATTAGAGAATGCAAAAGTTTGTGCCTGAGCTGATTAGCTACATGATTTGGTTCTTCTCATTGTTGTAATTTCCTTCCAGTTAGCCAGATTATCGAATGATGATATGGATGCTGTAACTAGTATGAGATCGCTGGAGGGATCATCGGGCACTAAGAAAAGCTCAGGCGGGGCCTTCACGCTGAAGTTCGACTTGCATAAGGTAACCCTCTGGTGACTGAAGATTCTCTACTAACAGATTTTCACTACTGTCTCCTCACATTCTTTGTATTCAGAAAAAACAGGCAGCAAGAAAAGACCGTTCTAATGGTGAACAAACATGGCAATTGTCACGCTTTTACCCCATGATAGAGGTATGCCTACAGTCTGTTTTCAGAATGTCTGGTTGCAGGCAGCTTGCTAGTATTTATTCAGAGACTAGCAGTTTTCTTTTCACATGCTGTATTTTTTATGTTATTTTTTATTACAGTGGATTGTGCACATACAAGACAAGTGGATTTGAAACCTTATAACTTATAATTTAATAGAAATAATAACTTAGGATGTCACCAAGATGGACATTAGCCCCTTTTAGATACCCATGATTTTGATGTATTATGGAGTTGATGGTAACTGTGTTCGGTATAGGAACTTATTGAGCAACTCAGCAAGGGAGAATTGCCTAAAAACGAATATCCATGCATGAACGAACCCAGTCCAACATATCATGGGACCTCACATGTTGCATCAGCACAATCGGCCCCACCTTCCGGTGCCCATTCAATGAGATCCAGAAGAACACCTACCTGGGCTCGCCCTCGAAACTCTGATGATGGATATTCAAGGTGATTATGGTTATTCCGGTTACTTCGTATGATCAGCACTACTTTTAAGTAACCACAGTACTGAATCGCTTGTATACCCCTTTTTATAGTGATTCTGTACTACGGCATGTATCTAGCGATCTCAAAAAAATGGGAAAGAGAATATTTGTGTTCATCGTTGGAGGTGCTACTCGATCTGAGGTAACAAAAAAAAAAGGTCAGTCTAGTCTTGTAAATGTTAATGAGTAGCCCTAACTCGTTTGGGTTTTGTTGATTTCTCTGTATGACAGCTGCGAGTTTGTCACAAGCTAACAGCCCAGCTGAAAAGGGAAGTAGTTTTGGGTTCAACAAGTATTGACGACCCTGCACAATTTATAACAGTGAGTACCTGTATCATTCCAGCAGCATCTAATATTTGGTCAAACACTAGAAACTACCATCTTGAGATATTGTAATTACCATACGATAACCTTTTATGCGCACAAGTGATGTTTCTGTACGACAGGCGCCAATGTTGTTGTATATTATTATCATCTATTTGACATTTTTGTTTCGTATGTGTTGTGCAGAAATTGAAAATGCTATCCAGGGAGTTGTCACTGGATGATCTTCACATTTGAATGGTATACAGAAGCTTGAGAGTATTTTTTTTTTTTCCTTCGTTTCATCGTCTGTCTACTGCACCTGGATATGTCATTGCTGGTCGGCCAAGTAACAACCTACTCCTATATATTTTACATAAGACGTGTTGATTGTGTGTCAGCCATTATTATTTTCTAAAGTTAATTATTCATTAATTAAATTTAGTTCAATTCCGTCATTTACAATTTAACATTAACGTGCATGACCTTAAGAGTGTATGTTAAATGACGCGTTTTAAAACGCTCGTCTCCAGCAACCATCGAAGCCCATTTTCCATTTCCCCCCCTCTCCGCAAAATAGCAATCCGATCGTTCAGCGATTTTTATGATTTTCTTTACGTCGTAAACTAAAGCACGCCTGTCGCGACCTGGGTAAACGATCGCTTCATCCGTTGCCTTCAACTAGCCGCAGAAGATCCAAGTCACGAAGAAATGATATCGAGTTTAAGTCGACCACTAAGTAGGTTAAGGAAGAGGAGGAGAGTGCGGTGGAACAGGTGAGTTTGGAGTGCGTTCTGACTCGCGGCAAGAGTTGTGTATGTGAATGTGATGCAAGAGAGCAGCTGTGTTTACCACAAGGAAGCGAAAGTGGTGGTGAATGTGACAGTGGAGGGGAGCGCTGGACCGACCAGAGTCATGGTTCGATTGGGGTCTATCGTGGAGGACATGATTAATCTCATCATTCAAAAGTATGATAAATAAGGAAGAAGACACAAGCTTGATACCATCAATGACGTCTCATTCGAGCTTCATGATTCCTAGCTCAGCCTTCAGTGTAAGCACCACCAACACGCTCAATTCAAACGTTCAATTTCGAAAGAAAAAAAAATGAACTTTTTTAGGCATTTGTAGAATTTGAGACGATGTGTTTAGGTTTGGGCATGTCGGATTTGATTGGTGACGTTGGGAGCAGGACATTTTATGTACGTACCAAGAAAAAAAAGCAAGCACGGTTATAGTTCCTTCTAGTTATTGTAATCATTCAGCATCGAGTTTAACAGTACCTGAACCTGCTGCGGCAAGAAATGCTATCGACCCAACTTTGCACCCAGCATTGTTGTATCTACCTGGTTTTATTAGTAGGAAGATATGCAAACTTATTCGAAGGTCTAGCAAACTCTTGAAGATTCTTGGATGCTTTCAATCAGAATAGTTTCGCAAAGCTCTGAAGCTTTAGGCGGCTTTCTTCATCTTCATGCATTCTATTCGCAGCTGTAAATACCATACATAGTCCATTGCCACTGTCTGCTGATTACACACTGTCATTTCGATTCCATGTTTTGATAGAAGTTTTGATACTTTGTGAATATGGATGCATTCGTCTGTAGAAAATCAGGATAACTGAACTTTTTGAATATTTTTAGGCTTCGTTTGGTTGCGAGGAAAAAGAAGAGGAAAGAAATTTTTTGAGTGAAAATGAAATTATGTGTTTGGTTAATGGGAAAAAAATGTAAAAATAGTCAAATTGAGATTCAAATTTTTCTTACAACTTTCTCATGAGAAAATTATTTTTTTAATAATTTTCTTTTGCTCACTTTTTTCCGCAACCAAACGGAGACTTAGTAAATAACAATCATGATTTAACTTGTGAATATTCTATGCCCTTTTTGAAGTATTTTCCATTAACGAAAGAAAAAAAAAGAGTTACGAAGAAAAATGGTCGGTCGGTTGGTTAGTCAGATTAGAGGGATTTAGAATCCTCAGAATTGGACTGGAGTTACAAGATTGCATCGGAAAGAAGTGTGATCGGTAGCGAAGGAGGAGGAGATGATAGAAGCAGAAACGGTTCCATTTTGGCTTAATCGCCATCCTCGCTTATAAGGTCACATGAAACCCTAATTACAATCAATAATATTCTTCATATTCAAAAATCCTATTTTTTAATGATGTTTTTATTTCGTGTCATTTGAACTAATTATTAAAGTGTGGTATCTTGATGTTAAATTTGATACATTTTTGTTGTTGTGATTTGGCAGCTAATGTGCTTGGCTGATTTGGAGTTTGATTACACCAATTCATACGACACTGCTGGGCGAGTAAACAGACTTGTGTTGCCGGAGTATTTGTATTTCACGCAAGGACGAAGACTAAGTTTTTTTCTTTTTATTTACAGTGCATTGCTCGGTCTGCCGTACCTCGACTATAACTAAAGATTTGTAAGCACCTTCTTCTTCTTCTTTTTACGTCTTCCCCCAATGTGTAATAATAGTATCTCGTTTGGCTTCTGCGGATATACAGTTGATGAGACTGAGATAACATGGGCATGGATATGGTTTTTTCACTATTCGATTATAAGGTATGTTACAAGACGGCAGCTTGTAGACATGACTGAGATATTCAACATGCTCAGCCATGAAAAGAAACAGCGTGTTTTCAAACTTGGATATCTTGTGTGTCTTCATCTCTTCTCCATATTATGGTAAAATTGTGTCCGAATCTAATACTGATTTTATATATACATAATGTGCGACTGCTACGAACTCCGTGTGTTTGTTTCATTATATATGCTCGCATATTTTTGTAGGATCGTTGTTTGGGCACTGATGGAAGAGCTATAGTTCAAGTCCTGGTTCAATGAGCTACAACTGCTTGGAAGTTCTTTTGCATTTCCGCATATTTGTAAGCATCACCCATATCTCCAAACTCGGATAATTTTAGTTTTTTCTAAGTGGAGTTTCATGGAAGCTGATGGCCATTTTAGGCTTTAAAGATAGATAAGTTGTAGTCTTGATTGAATCTTTCCAAAACGAATCCAGAATGGAGAGCTTTAACAATTGAAACTCGAAGAGTCAAGAAGTGGAGAAAAAAACGAGAAATGTAGGTCAGAAACAACATGGGAAAGGGATGGGAGGGAATAGAATAGAATAGAAGTTAGTACTGCAACATGTTGACTGGAGTCAAATAGCAGAAGAATTCAATGAATTGAAATCAGTGATATCATCATGTACAGGAGCCCTCAAGTAAAGCAAAGCATCAAACCAGCAACTGCTGCTACTAGTAGTAGTACGTATTACTTTCTCTACCGCCATAATCATCATCATCATTATCATCTGCTTCCTTAGCTACTCTAACCCTAAACAAGTCATTATCTTGAATTTGCTTTTGCTGTCCTTAAAAGTCACTTCAACGTTAGATATTACCGACCACATCATGAAGATCTCCAAATCTCTGTCTTGTCCCTTTCTCATCCAACTTTCAACGACTCGCACCAACCTTTTGTCAACCTAACATGTTAGCCTGAAGCAAGGTATATGACATGCCATGCCCCAGTTCA
>JAWWMW010001501.1:113069-124806 GCA_035048345.1 Echeveria elegans
TCGGTCAGCTTCTTGTCTAACAATGCCTGAACCAATAGCGCCAAGAATGGTCATCGACCCAATTATGCACCCAGCGTCCCTGGTTTTATTAGCAGGAGGATATGCAAACTCCCACAAGCGCTGGAAGATTCTTGGATGCTTGCAATCAGGATAGTTTCGCAAAGCTGAAAAGCTTGGGTGGCTTTCCTCGGTCATTTTAGTCTCAGCTGTGAATAACATACATAGCGCATTGCATTGTCACACATTGTCATTTCCACTCCATGTTAACAAAAGTTGGATACTTTGTGAATACATTCAGCTGTAACATAACTGCGATAACAAAACATTTTTTTTCCCGATTGAAACACGAAAGAATACAAGACAACAACCAGCCCATAGGGCCAGCGAAGAACAAACAGAAAAGGCTAGTGAGGAAACGGAGTTGGCACTAGGGGCAGAGGATCTATAACTGGCCACCTCCATAGGAATAGCATGCACCTTATTCCACTCCCATTTCCTCCGCATTGCAAGCCTTGCCAGCGCAGCTGCTAACTCGTTCTGCTCTCTCCATATATGCCTAATGGCCCATCCTGCAATTCCCAGGCCGCATCCAACTCCCCATACCATAGCCACACTATCATACATAAACTCAACTCCTTGCAGGCTCAGGCGCTCTGCGAGCTCAACACCAGCAAGGATACCTCTTAGCTCAACTTCTCCCGGCGAGGAACATTGCTCTATACCTCCTTCTCTACACATATACACACAACCCGCATCCTCCTTTTCTTGAACTTTTGCACCAAGAATCGTCACAGAAGATAGTCCATTTATCATTATATATCGCATAAGGCTCGCTAAACGGGGGATTTGTAAAGTAGGACTATTGCTGAACAACTGCAGGTAGTTTCTAAATCTCGGGGCCCCTCTTCTACTGACCAGCCCCTACTTCCATGGACCACCAAGTTGCGGTTCTGCCAAATAATCCACAAACCCACCATCGCTTTTTTGAGAAGCTCTGTGTTATCTTTATGCACAAGGTACACCATCCGGCAGGCAATATCACTCTGGCAATCCACTGGCATCTCCTCCACCAGCAGAGAATGAAGATGTGCTCAATTGATTCCCCTCGTAACCCACATAAACAGCACTCTTCCACACCACTACACCCTCTCCTTCTCAACTCCTCCGCCACTAGGACAGCTCGGTGAAAAATCCTCAAAACATTTGAATTTTAGAAAATAGACATGTTGTTGATATTTCATATTTTATGTATTTTTGATATGATTTTTTATTTTTATAAGATGTGATTTCCATTAACAGAGAGTTAGAAGGCAATCGGTCGGTTGGTCCCATTAGAGAGATTAAGAATCCTCATAATATAACAGGACTAGAATTACAGGATTGCATCGGAAGGAGGAGATGATAGAAGCAGACACAGTCCCATGGCTAATCTCATTCTTCGTCCTCATTGGCTTACTCGCCATACTCGTTTATCAGGTCCCATCCAAACCCCTAATTTCCTTAATGCAATCAATAGGTTTCAAAATTCCTGTTTTTTGTTTTTTTATGATGTTTTTTTTCTTGGTGTCATGTTTACTAATTATTCAAGTGTTGATCTTGATGTTAAATTTGATAGATTGTTGCTGTTTTTATTATTGTGTTTTGGCAGCTGATGTGTTTGGCCGATCTGGAGTTCGACTACACGAATTCCTACGACGCTGCTACGCGAATAAACAGACTTGTTGTGCCGGAGTATTTCATGCAAGGAGGACTCTGTGTTTTCTATTTATTCACAGGCCATTGGTTCATGGCATTGCTCGGTCTACCCTATCTCTACTATAACTATAGATTGTAAGCACATTTCCCTCTACTTTTTCATGCAATCCATTGTAGACATATTAACATGGATATCAGTCACCTCTAAATGAATTGGTTCGCTGTTTAATTGTAAGGTATGTTACAAGGCGGCACCTAGTAGACATGACGGAGATATTCAACATGCTTAGCCATGAAAAGAAGCAGCGAGTTTTCAAACTTGGCTATCTTGTGTGTCTTCTTATATTCTCCATATTATGGTAATGTTGTGACTGAATCAAATACATATGTTATGGCCAGTGCATTGCAAGTTTTTGTTTCATTCTGGCTTGCATTTTGTCGTAGGATGGTTATTTGCGCCCTGATGGAAGAGCTGTAATTCATGTGCTGCTTTTTCCAAAGCTGCATTAGGCAATGGGCATTCCAATCTGATTCAGTTGATGATTCTTATGCAATCAAAAAATTGGGTTTTGATGAAAGATACATTTGTGTTGTTTTCGACATGGAAATGTTTACTGGTTTAACCTTTAACCACAGATCAGAAATGGGAAAAAAGAGAATTAATTAGCCTTTGTGCATATCAACATTTTCTTCTAGAAATGATATTTTATGTTTAGGGAGCTATTGCTAAAAATGCTTTTTCAGGTTCACACATTGACAAGTTAGGCTTGAAGCTCTCCAATATGAATGCAGATTGGAGAGCCTCAACAGTCCATACTTTGGCCTTTTTCATACATAGGTGATAGGTGTTGATTGAAAGTCGAGAGTCGACAACTGGAAACAGAACCGAGAAATGTTGTTCAGAAACCACATGCGAAAGGGATGGAGGGAATAGAATAGAAGTGATCTGTACAGCAACATGTTGACTGGTGTCAAAGAGAGCGAAGAATTCAATGAATTGAAATGCTAATAGTAGAAGTATCATCATCTGCTTCCTAGCTACTCTAAATCTAAACAAGTCAGTATCTTGAATTAGCTTTCGCGGTCCTTAAAAAGTCAACTCATCTTTAGATATTACCGACCACATCATGAAGATCTCCGAATCTCTGTCCTGTCCCTTTCTCATCTAATTTTAACTACTCGCACAAACCTTTTGTCAACCTAACATGTTAATCTAAAGCAAGATATATGGCCATGCATGCTGAGGCATGCCATGCCCTGGTTCAGATCTAAAACTGGGACCTTGTTTTTATGAGTAGGATTTAATCAATCCCAAGTTGTAAAGGTTCTTCTTCACCAAGCTCCCTAGTGACACCAGAAATGGACCCCTAACTCCAACAGGTGGATTGTCTCCCTGATCTTCCTTTTGGTGACAGATTTTTGGGAGCTCTTTTACTCTTAAACTCTCTAATCCGATAGTTTGACGGACTGATTCGATGATTTTGGAGTCTGCTGGTGTCCCAAGGGCATCTGTTACGTGGAAGATGTTCAATGCGCCGTTTTCAGTGGTGGATATTTCTGCTTTTGTTAGGTTAAGTCCATTTTCGCGGAAGGTTCTTGTGACATCTGCTAGAAGGCCATGTCTGTCTTCTGCGCATAACTCTAGTCTCACTCCCTAAGAATAACATGAGAAAATAACTATTTAGTTGTTGACTTGATCATATGGTGATAACTTTTAGTAGTATTTCAAATTCAAGGAACCAAGAAAGTACCTCAGATGCTCGTCTCTCAATGGCAGCCTGTATGCAGAGACGCACTCTTTCCATCTCGGACTCTGAATTAATTGGAGTTCCATCAGAGTGTCTGATATAGAATTCCTAGTATCCACAACATTGTACTAAAGTCAGTATTTGAAATGTAAAAAAAGAACAGATGAATAAAATAATAACAAAGACCAGGAAAAGATATAAAACCATGTAAGCTCTTTCTCCGGATGTGTTCACTGTAGCATGGAAGACGGCATACTCCATGTCAGTTAACGTGCAAACAACATCAAATAAAAGGTTAGTCCTGTCCGTGCAAGTTATGTTGATCACTGAATAACTCCTCTCAGACCAATTCTGTATGGTTACTACGGGGGACTCTGTAGTTTGCTTCAGTACAGGCTCATGTTCATAATCGCGGTCCGCAAACATCATTTGATGAAGTCTTCTATCTATGTGAGGTACTGGTGTGTAGACAGACGTTCTGGCACTTCTAATTTCAATATCGCCCTTAACAATCTGCCGTAAACGACCTTCAATTCCAACAATTTTCAGGGAGTCCTCAATGGGGGATCCTGAGTTAACATCACTGACATAAATGATGGAAGCAATTCTCCCATTGTGAGTCCACAGCTTCGCCTCCACCACATTGCATTCTAAATCTGCTAATACAGCAAAGACTTCAGACAGAAGGCCAACCCTGTCCGTTCCTGTTAACTCCAAGGCTGTCAAGCCATCAAAGCCTTTCAAACTCTTACACTGAACATCACCAAGAGACTGCAAATCACAAACATTTCCATAATGTTCAGCCAACATGCAAATCAAACCAACAAACTATGCCATGAATTTCCGAAATAACAGAGTTGGAACAAGGCAAAGTACCTGCTCAATATAGCTAATAACACTTTCATCAGTCAACTTGTTTCCATTCTGGTCAGTAACATGAAAAACTGTAAACATAAATCAAACGGCAAAATTCAGGAACACTCTAATCAAACAATTAACTTAGTAGCTGAAAGATGAACCTAACACAAAAAGGCTTTTCTTTTTCATAACACTCACCATCCATGAACCACCTTCCATCAGAAGAAATGTAAGCCTTCTTTATGGAAAGATTAAGATCTGTTAGAACTTGTACAGCTTCCAGCAGAATCCTATCCTTACTTCCACTATCAACCTGTCAATCAAACCAATTCAAAACTTAGAAACCAAAATCATCACAAACCCATCAACCTGATTTAACTCTAAAAATGGATCATCAACTTCAGCCTACCTTAACAATCGTAGATGCTGGACACACCGCATTGTCAATCACAACCCTGTCATCAAATTACACACAAATCTAAGCCAAAAAATCCACACAGGCAAATCATCAAACACTTTCAGTGCATAAATCAAACCCCACAAACCTCGGCGTGTTCATCCGAATCACCAGCTTCTCGTACTCGTCCAGATCCATAAACGCATGCCGCTCCATCTCCACACACAATAAATCCGAAAAGTTCAAAACTTTAACCTCTGTTTCTCTTTCTCTCTCTCTTCCTCAACGCAGCAACAGCAGATGAAATACAAATAAATCTTCGACAGGGTTCGGACTAATGAATCACTGAATCTTCACCGCAGCGGCGAAAACACGTTGTTGGAATTAATGCGATTGGAGGAATTACAGGAGCGTCGGATCGATCACAACATCGACGTTGCCGCCATTAACTTCGGACAAATGCTCGACGGTTTTCTCTCTCTGTCTCTCTCTTTCTTTGTTTCAGAAATTGCTCGGTTAGAGATTTGTGTGATTAGTTAGCGTCGTTTTAATTACCATTTAAACTTCGTATTTAACTTTAATTAAATTAATATTATTAATTCATAAACAGAGAATCAAAGGACGACAGTGTGATTGACGGCTGACCGACGTGTCCTGCCCGCTGCCCCCTGTTCTCATTTGTTTCCTTGTTTCCGTTCCAAATTATAAATTCATTTTTCATTTGCACACATATTAAGAAATTTATGTATGAACAAAAATGTTCTTTTAAGTGTATTAATGTGACTGTATTTATTATAAGTATTGAAAATATAAAATTTATAATTAATGCATGGGTAATATTGTCCATTTATTATAATTTCTTTTCTAATTAAGTAAATGGACCTATAAAATGGGACATCTAATAAAGGATTAGTGGACCTATAAATTGGGACGAAGGGAGTATAATATTATCTAACAGTACTATCTTACGTGAAATTATATAGTCGAAACTATGATTAATACTTACAATATTGCATTCTCATAAAAAAAAACTTAGCATATTGCAAAACTCTTCAAAGTCTAAACACTTATGTTGTGTTTGGTTGGGTGGAATGGAATGGAATGGAATTGGAGGGAATGGAATGACCATTCCTGCTGGAATAAAAAAAAAAACTTGTTTGGTTGGTTCATGGGAATGGAATGAACATTCCTTCTCTTATTCCTTTCCATTAAATTCCATTCCACCCAAAACAGGTGGGATTAACCCATTCCGTACGACAAAATAAAAAATTCGTCCGCGCCCACCACCAACCGCACGTCGCCGTCCGTCCAATCCGTTCAGCCGCCCACCACCTTTCGCACCCGCAGTCGTCCAGCCACGCCCGTAGACCGTCCCTCCGTCGCTCGACTGTCGCTCGCTCCGTCGCTCGTCTGTCAGTCGTTGCTTGGTCCGTCCGTCGCATACCATCCGGTAAGTTTATCCTGACCTCCGATTTGCTCCGTCGCTCTGCTTGATTTGCTCCGTTTCATAGCTCTATTTCTGAACATAATTTTTTCTTCTGATTTGCTTCGATTTACTCCAATTTGTAACTTTCGATTTGTTCAGCAATCAATTTGTTCAGTTCAGTTTTCTGAATTTCGTCAGTTTCGTTCGATTGCTGAAATTTGTAGTGAATTACAACCATCTTCAATTTGTTCAGTTCATTGAATTTGATTGCTACACATTGATTAGGAGCCATTCAGCAGGGTGTCAATTGGAGTCGGGCTAGCATGTCTTCTGCCATGGTGAGTTAGATATGATATGTTGTTTGTATATTTAATTATGCAGGATCAATACCCTTTCAGTTGTTTCTCTTTTCTGCTTCTGCTTGTTATGTGTTTTCTTGATGGATTTGAGCAATGCTTGTATAAAATTATTTCTATCTGACTTTGTGGTTATACATGTATTGAATCATCTTTTTTTTCTTCTCATTTTCCCTGATTTCAAACTTATTTTTAGTGATAACAACCTAACCCTGTAAATTTCATACTCTTTTATGTCATGAATCTGACTCCGCGGTGATACACTCTGTAGCAGGCCCTACACGTCGCTGTTGGCGATAAGTTATCAATGCTTCTAAGGAAATTGAATTCATAATTGAATCAGTAAGATGTAATTTGACATCCCAGTTTCTAATGACATCCTTTCTAATGCTCTTGACTGCTTCTTGAATTGTTGGTTAAATGTGAGCATGTCAACCTACAGTTATCATCCATGTCTGTGTTCACTGCAATGTACCTCCCTTAGCTAATGTCTGTCTCATTTATTTTTGACAGCTTTCTGGACGCACAATTCACCATAAAGGATCGTCACAGATTTCCTAAACCATCTTCAAAAATCGGTATGACAGCTTTGTGAACTATTTTGTCAATGATTTTGTTTTGTATGAATTTAATTTCAATAAAAAATTCCATTTTCCATGCGTTTGTACTGATACTGACTCTGTGTTTGGTTCCCATAAATTATATGGTACCTTGATATCAAAATATAACCAAAATAATTTTCTGCTTCTGTATTTATAAGGTGTTTTGGTTGTTCAGTTTTATTATGACTATGGAGTTGGAGTTCATCATTTCATTAAGTCCCACGAATGCGCAGACACTGAAGATTCTATGCAGTACAACGAGTTCATGGTGTGGAAATCAAAATTATCTGTATTGAAAATGCACAGGTTTTACTGTGCACGAGTACTAGTTTCTATAACTGGACACATCCAACTGAGATATAAACGTGGTCATTTACTGCAAAACTGAAAGTAGAAACTATTCCCAGACACGGAGTTCAGTCGCCTCACCTCTTTGTATCGTCTAATGTTGGGATATGTCGGATGGTTCGATGGTTAATGATTTTCCCGGCCACACTCTCATCAAACTGGCAACATGGAAGAAAGCTCATCGGATTGGTCAAATCAATTCTTAACTCACCAATTAATAACCTTTTAATTAATAAAAAAATTAAGTAAAATAAAAATACAAGATGAAAAAGAAAACCTTGTGGTCTGAAAGTATGAGGAACTGAAATGAGTATATATATAAAACATGCATATTACAAACATGATCTGAAATACAAAGACCATAACTTTAGAAATATATCCAAAAATAGCTCTAGCACAAGTTCCTTTACCGAGAAGAAGCAATACCTTTCATTCGTACATACACTAAAATAAAAACTTGATTTTTTTTTTTACCGGAAATCCCGTAAAACCCGATATTACACAAGCCCCCCCATTAAATTAGTTTCTTACGAACATTACGAACAAGCACTCTTTAGAAAGAAATCTTAATTTAAACAAACTCATCCTTCTTCAAAAAAACACCCACCCAATATTAATATTTTGTTCACAAATTTGTGCACACTTGCATAATGCGGACGCCGAAAGTCGCCCAGTTTAGAAGCGAGAGTGACAGTTCTCGTTTGCCTAATAAAGGTTTCGAGTATTAAACAACAAAACGTAGCGTTTTATTTTTTTATAGATTTAAAGAATTAAAGGTTGTTGACCTAGTCATTTAAACTGTCGTTGTGGTAACTGATTCAACAATGGTGGCTTAAACGTGCGCATGCCTGCACCATGCGAAGGCGAGAGTGACTGTTCTCTTTTGCCTAAGTTTATAATTTTTTTTTTGAATTATGGGACTTTGATTGTTAAACAACAATGTTAGAAGTTTTAACAATATTTAGACAGAAACGTGCAGAATTAAATTATACCTGAATATCAAATTGAAATAATCAAATAGGGAAAATTAAGAACAGAGAAAAGATAGAGATACAAAACCGAAATTGGTGGTTGAGGCTTGATCGACAATTTTCTTAAAGTCGGATTGCCCCCGTTGGTGCTCAGTTATTCATGGGCAACGACCTCCCAGGATACAACAATCTGACCTTCAATCACCCGCACCAGAGTGAAGAAGGCAAAAGTCAGACTCCCTTCTACTATCATCCGAAAACAAAGAATTGCAGAAGTCGAGAATTCAGATGAAGAATAGTTGCAGTTGTAATCATTGTGTATTTTCTCTTCGTTGTTTTTCATGAAGGAGCGACCTCCATTTAAACATGACATCCACATTCATCCGTCAAAACATGTACCAATGAAGATAAGCACGTTCTCATTCCACAAACAGCACAAATCTACTGTTGTTTACTCGGTCATGAGAAAAGAACATCGATGAGATAATAAGGCTTTACAAGCCCAATTATTTCTTATTAAACAAAACATCGTCGTTTTGTTAATAATCAATGCCAAAACCCTAACTCAAAACTACCTCGTTTTGGGTTAGCAGATGTTCAATTATTTTGTCGTAAAACTACGTCGTTTTGGACTTGAACCATATTTTCTTCACACAACTTTCCAACAATCCCCCACATGAAGAAAACGAGTGGTGAAAATAAAACTCGACTCTACGGGGTGATAGTTTCTACGGTCTATACCTGCAGAGGATAAGTAGGCAGCAGCGCCCTTGAACCTTCCCTAGGAACGATATGTAGTGTTTACTGACTCTTCAGTAGACGATGTCTTTGAACTGTTAGTCGTTTTGTGCAAATAGACACACATCTCCCACAGGTATAACCCTGACAACCTGTCTTTCTCATTGGTGGACCCGGTTAGGCCATAAGTCCCCTGGTTCTGCAAGAGTTTCTGAATAACTAAGTCCTAATAGTTCTCCTCTGAAACGGCCTAACTTCTCTCTCACATAGGTGATTCACTATTAAGGTAATCCCGAAATTACCCATTCAGAACTTCACACATCTGAACTCTCAAAATCATTAAAAGTTTTACGCTTATCCTTGTTCGGGTGTCACTGTTTAATAAGGAATGAGCTGGGGTGAAACCCCACAGTGACATGTCAGTCGTGGTTCAACCCCCACATTGACATATTGTCTCAGCAATTAGATTGCCCCATTGAACCAAGTTCTTGGGATCTCCAGTCATCATGGTTGGATTTTTCTTCGCCTCGACTTCTCATTTCGTGGGCTTTATACTCACTCCTCTTGACAACTTCTCATTAGGGTTTGTTACTTAACTCTCAAGTTAGCGACTAGTCTATTCTCTTCAAACCTTAGTAGACACCATATTTAAATAGTAACTAGTCTACTAGACGGCACCCCCACATTTGTTGTGGTCATCATGAATTAAGAAATGTTATATTCATCCATTTGAGATTGCAATCTTAAGTTCTATGGATTCTGAATATTATAACATGTAGCGCTTTCAAAGCCTAAACTTGTTATATATTCACCTTCAGACCGTCCATTAGTCTATTAACAATATTTTGTATTTGCAATAGTCACAAAATAATTGTTCCACATTTCATTAACATTAAATTTCAATCGCACAACGCACTATGGATTTGATCTATTTGATCCTGAGATTCTCAATCCACTTCATAATTCATTATAGTGATACAAATCACTTTGGAACTATATTCACAATCTATTCCACTAGACACACTCAAATTGGTTATTAATCATTTAGTGGTGTCAATACTCAATTGGACTGTGTACTTCATATATCATAAATGAGTACATCCAACAAGCAACAAATAACTGTTGATGCTCTTTCATCATCTGAGAAATCATCTCAATGATCATATGTTACACATAAGTAGCTTCTCATTTGCACCACACATGATTAATGTCGGTGCTGGATGTGCCACGAGTCTTTCATCTCGGCTACATCCCACTCTGATAAGGCATGATACTGGTTTAACATCCATATGACCCTAAGGTCCATGCAGAGTCACCGGTGATGTGACAGGGAATGACCAAAAGGTCAAATCCCATCAGCACCAACTACATATGTCTGTTGCACCCCAAAACCCCACTAGGCCTTTGGACATTGTGCCCCAAAGGCATCAGCTGTCGTAGCAACTTCTGTTGCGTTCCGACGGGTACCCCATGAGCTTGCTGAACTTCGGCAGTAACAGCAGTGACCACAGAGGCCGTACCCCCACATGAGCCTTCTTTACTCCGACAATTAGAGCTGACCATCTAATCGTACAGTTCAAAGCTTGAAATGTTTAAACCATGAGAGAAACAAAATGTGATACTTGTATGATCACCATTTCACTGCTCACCAAGCACCATCACCAACACTTGGCCAACAAAACCATCAATACCAGATTCTTTCAACCCCTGTAAAGCACCATATCCGGAAACAGTAGCACGTCTCCATCATCTCAATGAAGAACATGTTGGGGTCACTGACCAACCCATCATCAGATCCATGGTGGGAACTATGTTGCACGGACATGCTGATTTAGGTGCCGTGTCCGTGTCGGACACGGCGGGACACTCGGACACGACGGACACGCGCTGTTCGGTTATGAAGTCGCAGAGGATGGAGAGAGGGTTGAGGAATGATGACTTTTCATGGTTCGGGTAGTGAACTTCGCTAGGGTTTTGAAAATTTACTTGATGAGACGAGATTTGGGGGAACGATTGGAGAGTCCAGTTGATTGGGGTAAAATCGTCACAACCGAACCGAGATTTGGAGGAACAAAAGAGTGACCAATTTGATGGAGAGTTTGGGGTGAGAGAGATGGAGAGTTTGGGTGAAGCGGCGGCCGTGTTGAGTCCGGGGAGAGATGTGTCAAAAAATTAGGGTTTGTGATTAAATAAGAGTCTAAAATTGAGTATTAAAATAGATATTTTTAATTACTCTTACTTTCTTTAAATAAATATTAGAACTAATTGATTAGATGACTGACTTTCTTATCGATTAAATTAAAATTAATAATTATACTAATTTCTTAAATTAAAACACTGAAAAAGCATACAAATTAAAATAAAATAGTAAATTTTTATATTTTTACTTTAATATATTTTAAAAATTATATAAAAAATTTTCCGTGTCCACGTTAAGTATTTTTTGAAATTGCCGTGTCCGCGTGTCCCGTGTCCGTATCCGTGTCTGTGCAACATAGGTTTTGAGGAGCTGACTAAGCTTGAGAAGGAACTGGATCCTCAACCAGCTGGGCATTACGGAGTTGTGCTGCTTCCCACCTATGTTGCACAGACACGGAT
>JAWWMW010001503.1:976-12116 GCA_035048345.1 Echeveria elegans
TATGATCTACTCATGTCCACCTTCACCGCACCTTTTCTTATTTTTGATTACAAGAACTTTTGTTCTTTATAAACGCAACATTGTTGCTATTGTTTCTTTACAATCTTGGTGATGGAATCTACATTTCCGGTCACTGCCTTTATATCAGCACTTTGTTGCTGATTTTCTACAGACCCTAAAAATCAACGCACCGAAAGTCAAAAGAAATAGAAATTTTTATTGATATTTTCGGTTGACAGTAGATCCAACGGAGAACGCAATAACAGATGAAAAAACAACAAAAATTATGTTGACTTTCAGTTGAAAGTGCGGTGAATTAATCTTAAAGTCAACGGAAGATCAATGAAAATTCACCGAAACTATAATGGAAAATTCCGTTAACTTTACCTTGACATTCCATTGACACGTTCCGTTGAATTTTCATTGACTTTTCAAAGTGTCGTCGACTGTTGGCTATTTAATGGAAGATCAACGGAAAATTTCCGTTGAGTTTCCAATGCCTTCCCGCCGCTCATTTTCTATTGAAATTTCGATGTCTTTAATCCTCCGTTGATTTTGCGTCGATCATCCGTTAGTTTTTCTTGCAATTAGCTATCAATGCACACTCTTCCCAGTGTGCACCCCAATTTATCTTTCAAAAAAAAAAAAAAAAAATTTTACTAAACAAACATTTTATACGAATTAAGTAATGTGAACAGTCTACACAAATAAACACGAATACTACTCTGAGTACCAAACTTAGCATTCTGTTGCAGGAATTGATTCTCTCCGAATGCTACTTATACATGTCCAGGCTTTAACAAGCTTATTAATTGCGTTGGCCACATTGACTGGAAAGCCGTACTTAACATCTCCATGACAGTGTTCACATAGTCAATTGGTATGACTTGAGCTTCATCTGTTATTCCCTTTTCATCCGGAAAATCAATGTGCTTTTGCAGCATGTCCTTTATCCATCCGGCCAGTGCACAGCTTCTTCCCACATCCTCTGCAAAAAACCATCCCACATTCAATGATACTTTCATTTCCAGATTAGCAGCAAACAAAGAAAATTGATTCGGGATGCACGCTTGCTTACCCGTGATTATTTGGGAAGAGGTAAAGATCAAGTGGCACGCTAGGTGCACCCACAAATATAAGTTTCACAGTCATCTTCAAGAGGCTCGGTAGTGGGCATGAGTATGGGGTACTGTAGAGACTTTATCAGTGATGCCATCAAGTGTGCCGGTTGCTGCCTGGATTAAGTCAATAAGGTAATGCCTCTTTCCATCGCTAGTTAATCAAACAACTACTATATGTATTTATAACGATCAATATCCATGAGTTTAAGAAAACATACCTCCTCCATTTCCGCAGGGTCTTTGCTGAGCATACATGCATCAGCTCCAAGATGCTTCACTGCGCCTCTTGTTTCTTACGCATCGACATGTACTTATGACAGTAACTTTAGCACCAAAAGCCTTGACAAATTTGACAACCGCATGTCCAAATCCACCTAAGCCAACCACACCAGCAACATACGTCACAGGAACCTAAAAAACATCAAAAGACAATAAGATTTAATTGAATTAGGTTCCACCCATCATCCAACTTCGACGACATAGTGATTGAAAAACAACCAAAATCAATAACAATGAAACACACAATCAAGCGCAAACTATATATACTACAAAATAAGGTTCAGTTGTTGTAAATTTCATTAGGCCAATTCAACAAACAGTTGGAGTGCAATTTCAACTACATACCTGGAATAAAACAACCTGCTTTTCTTCACTCCTTTCATGACACCATTATGAATATAGCAGGATCTCTCCAAACCAATATTATGATTTGTCGAAGCATGACAGAAAGTCCTCCTGCACATACATCACCCTACTCATTGTTGCCCATCTTTTTCTCTCGGTAAATCATAAATGCATCATCCCATCTACCATTAGAGCAAAAAGAAGCAAGTCAGTGATCAGATCAAACAAAAAAATAAAAACAGGAAATACCAAATTAGGAGTAATTTCATGGCGCTTTAAAAGAGATGAAATTATGATACAGTTAGCATCCCCAGCCTATGCACATATTTTAAAGAATAAAGAGTTGGAATCTCCCTTTTCCATGGTAAAAATCGCATACATTGTTTAAGCAGTTAGCCAGTCCTGTAAGTTTTTTTTCGATGAATGGGTACAAAATCATTATAGCATATCTAGCTAATTCAAGTATATAATCACCAATTAACGGGCAGACATAGCGGCACCTCCACCAATACTGGGTATTCATCCCAAAGATTCGACATCAACTCTATAGCGGCTGTATAGTAATTTCATTGCATCAACAACTTCATGTAATACACATATTTTAAAGAATAAAGAGTTAGAATCTTCCTTTTCCATCATAAAAATCGCATACGATTGTTTAAGCAGTTAATCAGCCCGTAAGTTGATCTAGGATGGAAACTCAAGTCTACATAAATCAACAGAGAAACCTCTCAGCCATTTTACAAACACACAAAAACGTATTCTACCCTTTTGTATGTTATTTTTATTTACATGTATATTTAATATCAACGCAACATCAAACGGAAACGCAATGAAAGTTTGCGTTGAATAGACTAACGGAAACTATATTTTTTTTTTCATTACGTATATAATTATCATCAATGGAAATTCAACCAAAGTTTGCGTTGAATATCCGTTGAAAAGACCAACGAAAATTATAAATCTTTTTATTTTTATTTTTAATTTATTTTCTATGGAACGTCAACGAAAGTTTGCGTTAAATTTCGTTGATCAGACCAACGGAAGTCATACATATTTTTTAATTAAAAGTATATTTATTATCAACAGAAATACAACGGAAGTTTGTGTTGAACTTAAGAACGAAAACAGTTTATTTTTAAATTTTAATACTTATTTATTGAAAATCACCTGAAAATTTGTAGTGGAAAGAGTAACAAGTTGTATGAGCTTGTTTTTTACCAATATTATTCTCTTACTTGGTCCAGTATTTCTTTTGAATTTTCCCAATAAGATTAGACAACTATGTGATGTCTTGTAATTAAGTGGACATTAGCCACAGTCCACAAAAGGAGTACTCACTAAATATGAAAACAAATAAAAATCATAAACTTTATTTCTACCAGTTTTCTTTTCGTCCCTGTTTGGTTACGGGAAAAAAGAAGAGAAAAGAAAAAATTTAAAAAAAATTTGAGTGAAATAGAAATGTGTGTTTGGTTGTAAGGAAAAAAATGAAAAAATAGGCAAAATGATATTAAATTTTCCTTACAACTTTCTCATGGAAAAATTATTTTTCTTTAAATTTTCTTTTCCTCACTCTTTTCATGCAAGCAAACGGAGCCTTCAACTTTAGCTTAATGTGGAAAAAGAACATTTACAGGTCATGTTTTAGTTTACAATTATCAGAAATCAGACTGAAACCAAAATGAATGTTGCAGCCAGAGACAGTCGTGCTGGTTAACTAAATGAATCTAAGTCAACTGGATCTGCTTGACTCATTGCATATTCTCTCTTCTTTAGTCTACAGACCAGTCCATTCTGAAATCTGAACTCAGCCTACACCCACATATAGTAGTATTACCTATGGCAGTTGTCATCAGTAGGATTGCAGGAAGGACAATGAAGAAACTCCAGAACTGTGAGGTCACATGGGACAGTACATGTGTCACAGCAAAAGTAACAAACAAACAATCTTGACTCGAAAGGTTTGGTCAGTATTGAGTGCTAAATGACAGAAAGATTGTGACATATGATGTGCTGCAACTCATGACTGAGTGATCTTGAAGTTTTAGAACAGAAGATTCCAAACCTTCATGCATCAAGGATATCTTTGCTCCTGAGAATTCGGGGAAACCCTAGCTAGGTGGTCTCATTTTAAGATATCTAGGCAATATGAACTTGAGAAAGCATAGATGTAGCTTAATTTAGCATTAAGAAAATTTACCGTCGAAGTGATTAATTTAACGCTTAACTCTCACTATTAAGAGGGTAAGTGGCTTGATTTTTTAGGAAGTATTTTTTCCGTTTCGTTTACTAATTATTCTTATTTTCACTTTCGAGTTCGATTCAAACGTGTTGTGTATTCCTTCTTTGACAAGAAATGGTCACTTGTTTAATTACAAGATATGTGAAACAATAACATTACGTGTTTGTTGGCCCTGTATTGGCTAGAACATCAGAGTTAGCACTTCACAGTCAAAGCAAATCATAAATTTCTCTCAAATCTGTTCTAGTGTCGGTGAAGTATACGAATCACAAAATAATTTGAGGCTCTTGAAAAATAAAATAGAAAAGTGCATATTTAAGATAACAAAACACAAATGGATATGAAATTTATTTGTATGTGGATGGTATGTAATAATTCGTATACAGTTTATGCAGATCCCTTGAGCTTCTTGGTGATACCAGCAATATATTTACCCTGATGGAAAGCCTGAGCTAGTTCAAGCTCGGACGGCTTCCTAGAGCCATCACCAGCATATGTTCCAGCGCCGTAGGGACTTCCACCCTTGACATCGTTCATCTCATACATTCCAGCGCCGAATGTGTACCCTATTGGTACAAAAATCATTCCATGGTGCACCAGCTGAGTTATGGCTGTAAGACTGTAAAAAAAGGCACACAATATCATTACTTGGAATAGAGAAAGGGTTTCATATTTTATTTTTGATTGATCTAGTGATAGAAAAGAGATTGATAACCAAATTTCACATAGATTTGTTTTGTGATTGAGTATAGCAAAACAAATTTTCATGGTCTGAGAGACTAGGGTTTAAAGGAATTACGCTGTGGTTTCCTGGCCACCTCCTTGGGATCCAGTGCTGTAAAAGATCCCAGCAGGCTTACCAGCCAACTGCTGTGTCCTCCATAGGCCACCGGTGGAGTCAATGAAGGCCTTGAATTGGGCTGGCATCATACCAAATCTTGTAGGGAACCCGAAAATGAATCCATCAGCCTCAGCTAGCTCGTCCGGAGTAATGATTGGGACATCACTCTTTGGCGCTGCATACATTTTCCCAAGTACTTCTTCCGGCAGTGTCTCCGGAACTTGCCATAACTTGGCTTCCACTCCCTCAATCGAATCAACTCCTTTCTTGATTTCTTCGGCTAGAGTGGCAACATGTCCGTACATGGAGTAGTAACTGTAAGACAACGAGACATGCATCGATCAAAAATATGTAACATAAATATAATAACTGAAATCAAACTTTTGAACCAACAACAAAGATATTAATTGAGAAATAGTAGCTGAATGAATGCTTACACAATGTAGACTTTGGTTGCCATTTGATGTGGAGTTCTCTCTTCTAAACAAGTAGGATGTTTTAGAAAGTGGATTATGGCTTGGAGGATAAGAGTGAAGAGGGTCCAAATTTATAGTAGCCAAAAAGCTAATATTAAAAATTAAACAAAGTAAAACTATATAGTAAAGTAGGATCTTCTACACTAATAATAGCTCTTCATCCACAACACACAAACAGCAACGCAAACTTTCGTTACTAAAATTTAATTTTTGGTTGCTAACCCACCACACATCCACCAGCCCACCACACAACCCACCAACCCATTAGCCAATCCACCTCACTCAGCCCACCATCCCGACTCAACCCACTATTCAATCCAAAAATTAAAAATTTGTTTAATAATTTAAAATTAGAAATTAAAAAAATAAATTTAAAATATTACAATTAAAATTTTAAAATTAAAAATTTCATACTGGAAATTTTGTGAGTAATTGAATGGAGAAATATTTATTTTTACTTAAAAAACCAGAACAGGAAATGTAGAGAAAAATTAAGAAAATCGAACAAAAATATACATAAAAATGTATGTTCACGCCAAGGTCTCGTCGGGACGAGAGTTCACCTCTAGTTAATTAATATATATCTCCATGAACCTAACTTTGTAGAGGGATTAAATGCATCATTTTGGATCTTGACTTCCTTTAATTTTATTTAATTTTATTTACTTAGTCAAGTACAATTACAGTATCATTTTTCCACAGTAACTACAATTCTTAATCCAGCATTAAAGTTGCTACTCTCCATTTACCAAGCAATTATCAAATTTGTCAGTTTTTTTATTTTACTTAAGTAATATTCTATTAGAATGTAGGTAAGCAATGACTCGATTCATATCTAGAGTCATCTCAAATAAAAATCAAAATGCATGTTAGAAATGCAAACAGGCAAAACGTTTTATAAATAGAGAAGATGCTATTCGATTTTCTTTGCGTATTATATTATTGTAATACTTTGTTAGAAAATCAAATTATATATTACTGAACCTTTTATTGATATAAATAAGACCTAAATTTTACATTTTATTAAGACAAGGAATTTAATCCTCCGATTGCGACTTTGCACTTGATTAACAAAAGATTCGAACACAAAACTATATAATAACACCCACATTAACACTTCTGTAATCTTGCCGGCTTTTTTGTAGTATTAAATTAGCACATGTCAAATTATCAAATGGTTACAGAGCAATGTGCATAGATCATGGTCTTTACATATTTTTTGAATAGATCAGTAAAATACTTCGAGATTGGTCTGTCTGGATCTGAATAATTGAGTTTAATAACAGGAAACATCTTGCAACATGTGTTATGGATTTAATTTGCAGGGGTGTGGATGGAGCATTTGGCTTTGTAATTATTCAAATAAAGCATCCTAACTTAGGAAATGCAACTCGACCTAAAACAAAAGCCATGTTGGAATCTTTGTTTAAAAATGTATGCTTTGTGTGACAAAATGTTAATGTGAGCAATACATCACAGTTTTATTTAACTCTGAACTCAGCTTACTCCACTCCATTCGAATTCAAACTCTAGTTGGAAAATAGTTTCGTTAGTAGAATGTTTATTAATTATTATTATCGACCTAGCCAGCTACATCTTGATGGGCACTGGAATTGTTTTTTCAATATGCACTTATACAAACCCTGACCCTAATCCATCTAATTAGGCCATCTAAAACCACTGAAATCATTTTGAGATGCAATCACAAAAACCTTCGTTAATTAAATCTTGAGCATTAAAGTTTATATTAATTTCAGACTTGCCTAGAGAGAGATTTGGAAAATGGAAGTTAGAATGGAGTACTCAAATCCAGATCCATCTTAGGTGCCACCATTCAAGGTCCACAACTTTAGTTAACAATCTCTCTACTTTCTAATTAGCTAGGGTGACTTCCAAACTCAGCAACGTGTGAACCAAAGACCTGGAAAAAAACATAGGTGCATAGGCATCCACGTAGAGCCATGATATATATGTCTCTTATCTAAGGTGATTAATTAGGGTGTAATGAATGATCATGTTTAGTATGAAGTGTCTTAATCATGCACTGATTGTGCATGCCTCTGTGCATGTATTTTCACTTAACTTGCTTGTTAACCAATTTGATCACACACCTTACCCGACTGGATCATTGATCATGATATGAAGTAGCATGATTGTGTTCTGTTTTTGAAGAGATGATAGCTTGACTATTTATGTATATACATCATGCTTTTATGAGCTCGCTTCTCATGATGCCATTTTCGAAGAGTTGCTATCAGGAGAGGAGAATTACAACAGAGAGAGAGAGAGAGAAAAATCATGCCAATGCCATTATGGAGTTTCAATCTTGTGGGTCAAGCAAACACAAAATCTCAGGTCAAAAGAAGAGCTTGGCTTGACATTTAGGAGCCAACTAATCCATTTTCTAGCCTAGCAGAGTTGGGACTTGGGAGGGACATATCCAACTCCAAGTCCAACTGCAATCAATTTGACAATGTTAGAGTCTTCCACAAACTATTTTAGGTTTTATAGTACTTTAATTTCATAATTCTTACAACTTTTACACACTTTTTCACAAACATTAAAAAAAGTACTATTTTACATATTTAAAAAAAAAATAGTTTCAAGAGAAAAAAAGTCAAATGAGGGGAACACAGTTACACAATGGAAACCCAAGCTTCAATTGCTCTGCTCCTGGCCTTGCACTGCACACAAGGCCAGCCCAAAACGTTGAAGTAAAAAATGGCTCTTCTCAGGATTTAATTCCACCAGGTTTGCAACATCTGCTTGCTAATGAATATGCACCTCTCCTTAAATTACACCATAGTTAGCCTCTCCGCGAAGAATGATCGATTAATGTCAGCAGCACTGTGGCGCGAAGTTGATTGCCGAGGCCGGCCATATAGTGACACTATCGACCCTGCAACATAGTGACCGTGACATCATTAACGGAGCACGTCTGATCACCTTGTTTGCTCAACGATGAATCAGTTCCATTCACATTTCGTCGTAAACAGAACCCTGGAGTCTTAGGTTGAGGCAACGAGGCTGTGTCACTACTAAGCATAACAACCACATTTGCCATTATAGGCCTGTCCTCTGCATGCTCTTGCACACATAAGAGCCCAAGTTGAATGCATTTTATTACTTCTGATGCTGAGTATGAATCTCCTGCTTCCGGGTCCATAAGATCCATCGCTCTGTCCTCTTTCCACAAGCTCCATGCCTGCGGAAATAATACAACTGTAAGAGACTTATATGATCGCAACGAATGCTCAGTTCTGTTCAACACTTACATGGCCTAATAGGTTGAGTTCATGGTCAGTGTAGTAAAACCCCCTATTCTTTTTCCCACTTATGATTTCCAAAACTAATACCCCAAAGCTGAAGACGTCGGATTTCACTGAAAAAAGTCCATCCATCGCGTACTCTGGAGACATGTAGCCACTGCACTTAACAAGCAAAGAATTACTTCCCTAGCTACACAAAAAATGTAACTGTAATGAATATTGCTTAATGATCTGTGATGGGATGCGTACTAAGTTCCAACCACTCTTTTCGTGTTGGCTTCGGTTTGATCCTGGCTGAAAATTCTTGCCATGCCGAAATCAGATATTTTAGGGTTTAGTTCCCCATCAAGTAACACATTGCTAGCTTTTAAATCCCTGTGGATTATTCTAAACCTTGAATCTTGATGAAGGTAAAGAAGCCCTCGAGCAATCCCACATATGATGTTAAACCGCTTTTCCCAGTCGAGCAACGAACTCCGCCCTGGATCTGGAAATAACATGAAATAACTCGATAACCTTAAACCTTAAATCCTAAAAACACGAAGGTTTATCTGACAGTATTTTATTAATCAGAAACTTACTGAATAAAAGGGAATCAAGGCTTCTGTGTTCTAGATACTCATATACCAGCATTTTTTCGTCGATTTCAACACAACAACCGATTAAACGAACCAAGTTCCTGTGTTGAAGCTTGGCAATCAGTCTAACTTCATTTTTGAACTCCTCCATTCCTTGACCGGACGTTTTCGCTAGCCTCTTTACCGCCACTAATTGGCCATCAGGCAGAGTACCCTGAAATTACTTGTGCAAAATAACAGATTCAGTTTTTTTCAAGTACATATCATTGCAAAGGTATGCAAACTAAAAGTACCAACGCAGCGATCCGAGCAATTTCTGTTGCAAAGTAAGTTAAGCTTGCCTTGTAAACACAACCAAATCCGCCTTGTCCAAGCTTATTCTCTTCAGAGAAATTTTCCGTCACGTACTGCATTGTACTAGAATCAAACAAGGGCAGCTCCACCTCATCGGTGGTGCTTCCCTCAGTGAAATCCCTCTTGCTTGAAATAACATTCTCATTCATCAGCAAATCTTGACTCCTATCCCTCAGACCTGAAAACCATACAATTACTCAGTAACAATCTACTTATCGCGGACAAAATCAAGGTATGCTTTTTGCTTATTGAATGAGAGTGTTTACCTATCTTTGCGGATTTGGGATGAAGCTCTCGCTGAAATGCCTTCCTTTTCCATAAAACTACAGCAGTGAGACAGCAAATCAGAATTCCTGCGGCTAAGACGATGCATACAACCTTGATCACTCCCATTGTCCTGCCGGAATGACCTGTAACGGTAATGCCGTGTACATCACCTGCAAAGAGAATCAATTCAAATAGCTAGAACACATTACGAAAATGGCTTTTAATCAGTTCATCAAAAAGTCAAATATGACATATACAGTTCAAACCCGACAATCCTCAATTGTTCGATCTCGCCGTAGATAATGTACTTTCCAAATATTCACCTCATACAACTAATTGAAAAATGGATCTTTTTTTTTTAATTTGAAAAAAAAAATGGATCTTTAAACCATGGAAATTTGGAATACTTTAAAGTGTGACACCTACATTTTTGAACAAACAAAAAACACGCGAGGCTCGATCATATAGCGGAACAACAACTATGTTATACAGGGTTTTAGGCCATTGTCAAAATTGTTCGCTCCTCGGCAAGGTCCCGAAAAAAATCGATAATCTAATCCTCTTAGGCTGGTTAGGCACCCTTGGGAGGATCAACCTTACCCTAATAAATGTCATCAAAAACGAATCAATAAAATCAGTCACTAGCTTGTGAGAACCTTATAATTACCAGCAATTAATAAAGAAAATATTAAGGTTATTTAGCCTAATGATAGTGATGTGTGTAGCCACTTCGATTTTTAGTGATTGGTGAAGCAGCTTTTAGCATGAGCGGGTTAAAAGAAAAGGAAAAACAAGATCATAAAATATTTTAAGCAAAAAACAAGCACCAACGTTGGTGACTAGAAAGGTAAAGAATACAAGACATCCAGCAAAGCTAAGAATTGAATCTTCATATTGTTGAAGATAGTTAGGACTTTAAATGAACATAGTCACACACACGCATTTCCAATTTTAGAGACGGAATTTGAAAGTTGAAGCACGTTTACATGTTCCGATAGAACCCATTAAGCTGTTTAGGGTACCTTATTTCCACACTTCAATAATCAAAGTTCCATCCTGTTAATAATGACATCTCATCATTCACATCAATCAAACCTCTCCCCAATAATTAGTCATAAAAAGTTTCAAGAAACTACTATTAACTTACTAGTGATGCCATGTAAAATATTTTAACTTAAAAGAAACCTAAAACAACATAATTTCTTAAGGAGCTGTTAATCGTATCCCTATAATAAAAATATATGTATAAAATTATTGAATTGTCCTTTCTTATACATTTCAAATTTATTATTTAAATCTATTAATACTAAAAAATAAATTTATAAAAATCATACCAATATTTTTTATTTTTCGAGATCTATAAAT
>JAWWMW010001505.1:5842-21846 GCA_035048345.1 Echeveria elegans
TATATGTCTAACACTAACAGTTTTTTTTTCCGATACAAACTATTCTGATTTTAATATTTGTGTTACATTGGATATTCGTACAACATAACACAACATCCGGTACTTTAATATTCGAGCATAATTATCATGACTCCTAATCACATTCATTTTTCGTCATATATATTTAAAATATTTGAGTGTACTTGTAACCCTTTGACATATCTCGATTCCATGAACTCAATTGTAAAACAGAACAAACATCCTACTTCCACTTGCATCAGAAAAGAATCACCATAAACCCAAATCTAACGTGAGACAAACACCAATCTCCACAACACATGTTTGTGACACTAATAATAACATCCACCACCACCTTGAATTTTCAAAACAAGGGCTTGAGCATTCCACCACGACCGTTGTTGTAATATTATTGTACTATTGAATTTTAATCCTATTTTAAGAAGTATATATGTAGAGAATTTTTGAGTTTATGGCTTTATGCTTTGTTAACGAAGGCTTTCTATCTACAACTCTTCAAACAATGATACTCAAATATATTTTCTTTATTTGGTCGATTCTAACTGTATCGAATTTGTTATCTTACTCGACTGTTTTAGCATTAATCACGATCTTACAAAACACATACTTTTATATAATTGTAAGATGATCGATTACAAAATGTTACATATATTTTTTGTCATCACATAGTGAACTGTCATATACTTATACGCAGTTGACGAGTATGACTATTCACATAAAACAATGGCGTACTTATACAAATGAATTAACTAGGTTATATTTCATTTTGAAACATAGATAAAATTTTAAAATAATGTCATTTCATAACTCAACATCATTCAATCTTAAGTTATTTAGTTACAAGGGAATGTGAAATCACATAAGATCAAAAGTAATTCAATCAAATAAATAATATTATAAAAATGTTAGATTGTGATTTAATTTAAATATAAAGTAGGATTGCGAAAAGGAAACTATTTCCAATTTGAGCAATTTGTGAAAATTGAATTCTATTTATTCTCGCCAAATTGGTTTTTTTTTCTTCTTTTTTCTGATAATGGGTTACACGGAAATAAAGTATTGTACGAGATGTCGAATAATCTAATACGTAAAAACCAACTCAAGCACGAGATCACATACGACCATCAATACCCAAAACAGGAAAAAAATACATAGCATGTATTTCTTTAGAAAACCCAAATAGACGGCTCGGGTCTCACTCCAGCAATAAATGCCATAAATGACACGTCGAAATAACCAACCGTCACCCATCCACCCACGACCCATCGAACCCTGCATCAATGACCAGCGATCAAACGTCACGCGCCTCACCGGCTACCTCACTCATCGGAGCTCCACCGTCATCGTCAAAGCCGCCCACCAGCTCTGTCATCTCGTTGCGCGCTGCTCTGATGTCGGACTCCAATAATCGTGGCTGTGACAAACTCAAACAAACCAATCGCCCAAGAGCATCCAGCCACAATGCCGCACCATCCATGCCACCGCCCCTTCGTGCAACAGAGCGTCAAGGACCAGCGATCAAACGATCCGCCAACAACCACCGAGCGGCCAGCCACCCAAAGCCTTAGCGGAGCACGTCCGACTGCCGAGGTAGGGGAACAACGCGCGACCAGAAGCCGCCCAACACATAAAATCCGCCTTTGTCGTTGACGACTCCACCGAGCCAACACCCCAAGGCAAGACAACAAAACTCCTTGTCGCAAACACCAATCCAGCATCCTCAACCGGTTCGCTCTGCATCTGCCAAATTGGTATTTTGATTTCATTTTTACTCAAAAAGCTGATATGCTTATGAATCTTGACATCCTTATGGGGAATTTATTTAGACGCCGTTGGAAATATCCATGACTTCATTGGTAAGTTAATATTATTTCAGTTGGTCTTTTGGATTACTCATTCTACGGTAGGTATGAAATTTGAAGTTCTACTTTGTATTTTAATTTTGTTTGGTGGACGACTTTTTTCTATCAAGATTGCAAAATAACGCATATAATATGAAATAAGAAAGAATAAAATGGCAATGCTTACCCCAAGCCCAAGAAAGGATGAAAACAGATTTTGAAAGATAACATTGAGAAGAAAGAGCTTCTGAGTATCTAATTCAGAGTTAAAACATGAATACACCTTTGATAAGTTGGAATACACCAGAGAAAATAGAAAAAACCCTAATATTTTTTATTGCATAAAGTTGATCGATGAGAATAAGAAAAGTTTGTTTAAATATAAAAACAACAGAAACCTTAAACGACAAAAATCCTAACTAGATCAGGTGGTCCAAAAAACCAAACAATCATCCCGTATAGATCTGAAAGCTCATGCATCACCATCTGACACTTGCCTCCGGTTGAAATCTCTGGTTATCAGTTGTATTTAACCTTTCATGAAGTCGTGATGTTCAAGCTTTCTGCAATTATGAAGCTCGACCATTAAAAAGGAAAAATGCAACTGAAGTGATATTTGAATTTCAGTTTACTCACCTTCCGTCCAGACCAACAACAGTCACTGTATTTCCATGAAGCCCAAATGCGACAATCTTTCGCACACCTTTCTTGAAGCGATAATGAGCAAAGTGTTCCGAGTTAGGTTTCATGCGCAAACCTCCTGCAAGAGTATCCAGTAATCAACAAGTATATATATTGATGAAAACACATAATACTAGGACCGACCCACAGTTCATGGGGTCATTACAATCACTAAGAGCTATGAAATTAGTCGAAAGTCGCTTACCCTTGGTGTAACATAGAAACGAATGAAACATGCCCTTCAAAATGCTCAATGCAGGAGAGATATCCCCACTTTTCTTATCATTAAGACGAAAGATGTGTGCCTTGCCGGTGCCGCTAGAAATTGCAAGCCATCGGGCACTAGGTGAGAACGCCATGTTTCGCCCTCATCTTCTCCTATTACAAACTGCAAGAACATAGATTACATTTCAACCAACCCAATGCTCTTGGAAAACAAAAAACAAAACTAACAGATGAGTTATAAAATCACAAACAAACATTGATGCATATACCTCTTGAAGTATATATGGAAGGATTGTATGGAAATTCCTCACAGAATTCCCATCTGCAGCAACATCAACGAACCGGCGATCGGCACTAAGAGCAAGGCAAGCAACTGTACAATTAATAATTCCGTACGCAGGCGGAGATGCATAACATTGTATCTCAATCCTTCCAGTTCCATTAGAACATAAATCTCTAGGATTATCACCTCGAGGACAAACCATACCAGATGATCCATTGACCCATCGACACAACATATCCCGTACGGATTTGGTCCAGTTATGATCAGTTGACTAATCATTATAAATTTCGGAAAATCGAGCTTATAAATTTCATTCTCAGTCACAACTAGTAACATACCACACGCCCACTTAACACCCTTGATCTCACGGATCGGGCAGCGTCGCTTATGTGGCTGAGCAGCTCAGTAGCTAAAGAAATCTGATGCAAAGTGAGTTTCTTGAGATTATCCCAAATAAGAATATTCGTTGACCCAACTTTGACCAGTGAGGTAAAGAACTAGTTAATTATTTCCGCAACCATAATTCGGCAGTTAAAATCGTAACGATATATTTCACAGAAAGAGTCACAACTGTAGATGCGGAAGCCTTGGCTTGTGGCGACGGAGAAACGGGTGCAATCATTGTTGAAAGAGGCGTAGTTTACGCATGGTCGTTAGCATTGCACTAATTTCCTTAATATGTATATGCATGAAAAGAAGGTTGAATGAGGACATGTATCTTATTTGAGGATTAGAAGATATCATCCAGTCATTGGATTTAATAATTCAATGGCCGAGATGATGACACGTGTATGAGAGAGAAATAATAAATACATAATAAATATTATTAATTTATTATTTATCTTTCATAAACGTATCATAATCTCAGTCATTGAATTATTAAATTTAACGGCTGAGATGATGTACTTCCGTCCTCAGATAATTTATGATCTTCAAAGAACATTTCTCATACGCATCATCATCACATATTTTGGACCGTTGATGTACATGATCTTAATCAGCATCTTGTACTCGCACGAATTTCATAAACATGTATCCTTCAACGAAAATGGACAAACCTTTCCATAAAAAAAACAAATCAAACCACAAAATCTCACTACATTGATCAAACAAAGCTCATTTATATCCAACTTCAATAAGAGTCCTTCATCCTACGCAGAAGACAATAACTCAAATTAAATGCTTCAATCTAAATCCTAATCTATAGATACGAAAATTTTGACACGCAACAGTACTTGTTTTTCAAATTAGACAAAGAGGCCAAAAAAGATTCATTTTTATACATATCAAGTTTAGAAAAAAATATTCATTTCATTTTTTCTATTATTTCTCTCATTAGAGAGACTTATTCATTTCTTCATGTCACGTGGAGGCTTCTTTTCAAGTTTGTACTTCTATTTGATGAATGAGTTATTTTCATCTTTTAGGATGTGTACTTCTATTTGATGAATAAGTTATTTTCATCTTTTAGGATGTGTACTTCTATTTGATGAATAAGTTATTTTCATCTTTTAGGATTGTGAAGTGTGCTCGAATGCTCCGTTCTTGTGGATTAATTGAAGATTCTCGTGGATGACCAACTCGTAAATTGATTGAAGGTTCTCGTGGATGACCAAGAGACATATACAAGCAATTATACTGTAGCATGTCAAAATATATAATGAATATAAAAATATTCAATACGATGTAATGTATGCAATATATCCACAAATCAACAAAATAGAAAAAATACTAAAAATAACATATTAAAATAAAATCAATCAATTCATATACAACTTTTTTTTCTTCTGAAATTGACCCTCACGTGAATATGATTTGAAATTGCATTTACAAATTAATAAAAAAAATGACAAGTGAAAAATAAACTTACAATAAATTTGTGTTGAACATCTCCTCATTTCATTTCCTTCTTCGTTGAATGGAATTCTGCATCGCACTCGCAACAAACCAAAATCAAAACTTGTTTGAATCCCATTACAACCCTCTCCAATACCTACAAAACCCTAATTTTTGTTTTTCCTAGTTTGCCGAGTTCGACCACCGCCGATCTCCGGCGAGTTTTGGGGCTTTGAGCAGCAATGTCCGGTTCGAGAAATCGTGGAAATGACCGATTTTACAGCCCACCGGCGATGCGGAGACACCACCAGCAGCAGATGATGATTCAGCGGGAGAGAGAGATGATGTTTTTGCAGTTTCAGCATCAACAGCAGCAGCAAGTTCATTTGATGATGATGATGAGACACTTTGAGGAGCAACAGCAGCAAAGGCGATTGCTTCAGCAGCAGTTTGATGAGCAGCAGATGGCTTTGAGGCAGGAGATTCAGGTTCAACCGGTGGCTGAGGAGAGAACTAGTGAGGTGGAGGCATCATTGTTGGTGAATTCATGGATGATTCGGACCAACATTGATCGGCTTGTTGAGACCGTGACGCCTTGTGTTCCTGTGCAGTACTTGCCTCAGGTATAATTTTATCTAAATGGTGATAAATATCATTTCTTGCGGAATTGTGTGTTTGAGACTTATTGTAATAGTTAAAGTTGTAATTAGTCATGGTTGACTGACATAGAAAATTTCGTAAACAGCCAAGAAAAAATGGGCAGGAGGCGTGTGAAGCTACAACGATTCAGTTTTACAACCTAGATGATTTATGGGAGAGCTATAGGGAGTGGAGCGCGTATGGAGTTGGAGTGGAGCTTAAGTTGAATGGGAATGAGAATGTGACACAGTACTTTGTGCCTTCTTTATCCATCATTCAACTATATGTTGACCCAGCTACAGCCCGGTGAGTGCCTTTCCTTGCTAAATCATGATTGTTTATTTTTCTTTTGTATTGATAATCATCATTTTATATGTTGGTATCTAGGTTTGACGATGTTCATTATTTTCTAGAATCTAGTGAGTGTTACTCTTAGTATACTTGGTGAATTATGTTGCATTACTTTTCTACTAATGCCGACGCAGATATGTTTGTTGAGTACCATCAGATAAGTGATAAGTTCATGAATTTTCTAGGCAATGCGAGATAATTTTTATGCATATATCTCTCATGTCCCTTGTTTTTTATTTTTGAAGGAATAGTTTAGGGTTACTTTTTGCATGACAGTTTTATTCCTTGATACATAAGAGGTATTCTGGTTGTGTTATCAATTGATATGAATTTACCTGTTCGTTGCCGGGATCCGTTGTAGCCGGAGTGCCAGACTTAAGTCTCGGTATACCCTAGTAACTAGCCTAGCTAGTTCACTTGGGTTGAGAAAGGACCTATAGGTGACGGCACATGTACTGCCCTCTACAATTGTTAGTTGTAGTGCAGAGTATCATCTAAGGTTGCCTGTTGATCTTTTCTTGATAATGATTGCTGGTTTGACACTTCCTTTCCCTTAAATTTCAAACCCTTACTTATTTCTCTATTTGTAAGTGCTTTGTGTGGTAGATTATGCCAATGTATCCCAAAGCACTTCAATGCCTGCCTTTACTGATTTTTTCCTCGTTTGAGTTGGCTTTTTACAGACATTCCCTGATTGTTCATGCTATATATTTGGTATTGAATGCACTAAAAATCCATGCATGTAACGTGCTTGAAGTTACGCATTTATGCAATGTCTAAGATTATTTGAGATTAATAAATACGTATTAATTTTAATAGGCCACTCATGCATGCAAGAATGTCAGTTAAATTAATATAGGTTTATTGTTATGTATATAATATAATTGGTATGTATTTTTTGCTTAAATGGCGTTACCAACGACTTCACGAATTATTTACCAGTAAGTTTTATAGGCGTTGTTGTTGCTAGTTGTATACCAGTATTTATATTACCCTCGATCATATATTGCTTGTGATGGCCTATATTATCTTTCCTCGGTTTAGACCTTTGGTAAGGTTAAGCCAAATAAGGTATGCAAATACTGGATGATAATATTGGAAAATTGGAGCCAGTATATCATTCAATGATCCATGGATTGAATATCGGTCAAGGGTTTAGGCAACTATTTTTGTCTAGACTGAGGAAGTGCAGCTGTATTTAGGGTCCGTTCTTTTGAACTGAAACTGAACTGAACAGAAAATTTAAAAATAATTAATAAATTACATTTGCATATTATTTCTAATTTTAAAACATAGTTTTAACAATAATGAATGAGTCTTAAGCTCGTACTTATAGTTTTAAGTCTTATTACATTTTTTAAATAATTTTAAAAATAGTGAATGTTTATTAGTTGACCTGAACTGACTTTAAATTAAAGTCAAAAGAATAGAGCCTTAGTTGTACCTTGGTGAAACTCGTCATCGTCTGTTTATGCATAAAACTATTGTTTATATTTAGCGTATTTCTAATCTTTTTCATTTGTTTCGTGTAAGGCCGAGCGTTGATACCATTTCCCAGAAGATGAATCAGATGAGTATATCTCCTAGCTCAAGTTCAGGAGAGAGCTCTCAATCTTGTGGAAAGCTTGTATTTGAATATCAAGAAAATGAGCCACCTCATCAGCGCAAACCGTTATTTGACAAAGTAAATCACACTGCATGCTTAGTATGTTACTCCTGGTATCTTTAAACTCTGATTAAAGTTTCATTTTCAAAATTGAAATACAGATTTCAGCACTTTCTAATGGATTTTCTGACCTCATGAAGTACAGAAGTTGTGACTTGTCACCTACCAGCTGGATTTCGGTTGCTTGGTTAGTTAATAATTCGCTAGTTTATCTTTTCTTTTGGTGCACAATATATGTATGTATATGAGAATTGTCATAGTGCGTGTAGCTTTTGTTTCATATCGATTCGTTTGAGTTTTGTCAGGTACCCGATTTATAGAATACCTACAGGACCTAGCTTGAAAACTTTAGAAGCATCTTTTCTCACTTTCCATCATTTGTCGACCCCAACAAGTACGCTACTCTCTATGTCCCACACACTTGCATGTAGTCACACTTTTAGGGAGGCTGATTCCTGCATCCTGTTTTCCTCGGATAATTTGTAGGTGACCGGAGTTGCATGGGAGCTTCCGCATCTTCAAAAGTGGTCCTTCCGGTCTTTGGCCTTGCTTCTTACAAGTTGAAAAGTCCCATTCTGCCTCTTCTAGACAGCGATCAAAGGCTCTCCGACACATTATTTGAATCTGCCAAAAATTGGATCGAACACCTCCATGTTTACCATCCTGACTTCAACTTCTTTACCAGAAACGGAAAATCATTGGAGACTAACCCCGACCCGGTGGCGTAGTAATTTTACAAAATTTTCAATTATTCGATTATACAGTGGCGTGGTTCGGCAAATGCGGAGCCACCTCAGTAGCACCCCTCTGATTCAACGAGGACCAAAAGAAAAGAAAAAAATGAAGATGCAAGACATACACAGTACAGGCAATTCATAGCTTGTATCAGCTACACTCTCAGCTAGTCAAAGTCTCAGGAAAATAACTACCAGTGGATAGATGATATATACATTGGCCCGGTACATTCCGCTGAATCCTCTAGCTAAGTTTATGCGGCTAGATTTGTTGTAGACTGACTTATGGAATTGTTGGCCTCACCAGACACCATCTGTTAGTAAATGTTTGTGTTAGCCATGGTATCTATTCCGGCAAGATGGTGGTGACTGAGAATTATCTTGGCAAGAATTTGCAATTTGTTTTCCTGCCAAGCACATGCCTTTATACAGAAGCAGTCATCTCTTTAATTGTTTCCGGTAAGGAAAAAATAAAAGATTAAAGAATTGGTTCTTGAAGTTTAGCTTCTTGCATATTTTGTTTTGAAAATCGTTCGCACTAAACTATAAAAGTGGGTTCAAAAATCGGCACCATGATAGAAAATGAAATTTAAAAAATACGCACCAGCTTGCATTTTTTATTATTCTTATCTATATATATAAAAGAGTAACATCTTTAATACACAAACACCCACAAAAATATTCGTCGCTAAAGCCATGATTTTCGTCGCTAAAGATCATAGGATAATAAAATAAAATAAGGATAAAGACAAAACAAAACTTCATTTGACAAAAATGCCCCTCTCCATACTTTTATTTACATCACACGCCATTCACACATATTTGTTCCTATTATTTTGTATTTGGTCATATTTGTCCGTATTTGTTTGTATATGACTTTATTTAAATCTATGTGACCGTATATTTGATAAGTTTTAATTATATTATCTGAGTTTCTGCCTTCTTAGACTGTATTTTATCAGCTATTTGTTATTTAAATATATTTGGCTATATTATACCGAGTATTTGAATATTTTTTTATCGTATTAACCGTACATGTATTGACTAATTGACATTATTAAAAGATATTTAACGGTATTTGAATAACTTTTAATTATATATACCATATTTAACTGTATTGGACCGAGTATTTGACCAATTTTTTTATGTATAGATTTCTCGGTTGTCACAAAATAAAAAATAATATAATGAGATGATATTCAAAAAGTTAAAAAATATGTAGCATTCAAAAATTTCAATTACAAGAATAAAATTATAGAGAGAAACGTTGAAATTCTTTATTAAATTAAATTAAAACATGAAGAAAATTTCCGTCGGGACGACGAGTCAACCACTAGTATATATAGATATAGAATGCCATGATAATGCTTTTAAATTGAATATCTACCTTAAGTTTGTAATTGAATAATGTCAAAAATGTGTATTTTCAATAGATTTTATTTATTGACATTGATTAGTATTTATAATTTATCAATAATTATTGACATTGATTAGTATTTAGTCCATTGGTGCCGACTAACGAATAATTATTGATCCAAGGTCAGCGAAAGTTTAACACAACCCCGCCGGTGTGGTTGCTCTCAAAGCACCAATGCTGACAGATGAATTTGAAATGTAGGGGCATTTTATTAAATTCATGATAAATTGATTAAAATGCCTTTTAGTTTTTCATACTCCCTAAAATTGAGACTGCTTTTGAGTAATTTTGGAATTGTCCTTTAATAAATTTCTTTGTCGATATCTTTCTGTACTACTTCGATAACGCCATTTGTAATAGACTCGTACAACTTCCATCATATCGATGTCTTTGACTCACTTTGTGTTTTTAGTGTCTTTAATACAATGTCTTGCACTCTTGCTAATGTTGAATATATCCTTATTGTTTCATACGAATGAAACAATATTATGTGATACGTAGTTTGGACTTAAGACTCATCTGCATAAATTGTTTAGTTGACGCGGAAAAAAAGTACATCATACAGAATTGAGTACACACTTTTCACTATACTTTCAGAAAAAAATGGTATTCCATTATATTAAAATCAGAGGAAGCATTCATCGTCCCGCCAGTGATACAGAGCTAGGGACATGCGCCTGTTGCATTGCTTTTGAAATTTCTTGCAAATTCGGTGTTTTCGATTTGGTTGTCTCCATTCGACTCCCCACAAACTTTCAAATGTTTCCCGCTCCACTTTTCATCATCTACGATGCTCTGTTTTTTGAAAGTTTGGAAAGGGAGGATGGATTTTAGCAACGAATGATGCGGTTTTAACAACGATAGGTGCGTCGCAAAATGGATGGATTTCACCGATGACTGTTAAAGTTTTGTTACTGGATGAGTGATAAGTGCAAAGGAGGTCATAAAATTTTAGCGATGAAAAACTTGTTGATGGATATATGGTTGAGGCTCTGTATTCTATTATATATATAGATAACTTTTTATAAAGTTTTCAATGAGTGATAAGATAGGTTCAAGTGAGATAAGCAACTTTTGTAAGACCGTAAGACACAATTATGATCATTGATTTTGTGATATTCCACGATAGAGATTAAGTTTGATTATTAATCAAATTTTAATTTTAATTTGCCAAAACATGGGGGCGGTTGAGAATGAACGGTTAATTTTTTTTTTTTATTAAATATCTCATCCGTTGGATTGGGAAATGATTTCCTACCCTCGTACATAAAACAAGTTGTCTCGTTAGAACCTCTTCCACGAGAGATATCAACTTCTTATTTAAGATTGGAATGAGTCATTTTAAATAAGTAGTCTTTTTTGATGCACAGTTCAAACGTCTGATTTCATTTAAAATACGTAATTGTAAAAATAATTAATAAATTAATAGATAAGTATGAAAATTTTGAAATGAAAAGAAAAATGTAACTGCCAAAAAGCACTCTCCAATTACATTATACTAGCCCTCGCTGCACAGTCTCTAACTGTGCGTTTTTATTTTCGAATTTAAATTGGGCAATCAAAATAAAACTTCATATTTTATTTGATTAAAAAATATTACATTGCAAAGTTTGCATGTACTTACGGCAATAACACCTCTTTGTACACTAAATTTTTAGCGAACACTCCCTTACGTTTGCCTAATTTACCATCCTTCACTAATAGTATAGTGTTTATGCAAATTATTTTGGCCTATATAGTATCACAGAAAATGTTAGTAAGTATTATTTTTCAATTAGATGAATAAATAATTAGAAAAATATAGTTTGTATTTTCTTAATACCCTCGTTTAATGCGAAATCATAATGCATCTCGGTTCTGGTCCTCTGTCTATGTTGTTGTCTTGAAATGATTTTTTGTACACGCCGGCGTTTAGTACGTTCTTCATTCATTTTGTGGGGATAATATTTTGTTAAGTCAAACCAAAGATGCAAAGTCTGGGGAAAAATACAAATAGTAAGATTTCGATATATTTAATAAGAAAGAAGTAGAAAACAAATTTAATTATGACTGGAAACGTCTAATACATGAGTAGTTAAAAAGCTAATATTTCTTCAATGGAGTAAAGAGTAATCACGCAGTTGTCTTAATTCATCTAGTACTCTACGTCTTTCTTCTATGGTGAGGGACTTCAAATAATAATATTGCCAACAAATTACCTCCGTCTACGCTTTTATCTTCGTTTAATTCTGTATAATCATTCAATCAAGCCGACATTACCTTCAGCGTCAATGTCCAGCAATGTAAGCTTCCTTAGTTTTTTACCACTATGGACTTCAGACTATAAAACAAAAATATAAAAAATAAATCAATTTTCGTAAACCATGATAATAAAAGTGTAAATTATTTGATTTCTAATAATTATGTATTTCTTGTAGCTCAAAGTGACAATTACAAATGAAAATAATACGAACTTTCTAATAATGAAAGTAGATTTTACCGCATTGTAAGACCTATCTTTTATCGCTATTCAAAACGTGTGAAAAAACATTCAAAGATATATTAAAAGTCACATGTTAGACAACAACTTCAAAAAATCATATCTTTTTATTAAAAATGAATTAGTATTTGCAAAAACCATGTTAAGAAACTTTGAAACACATAGTGTATGATAAAAATTTAAAAACATGAATTTGGATATCAAACACACAGATTAAAGACTCACAAGTATGACTCCAGAAGAAGGAAAACTGGGGAAGAATCTGTAGTTTTCCGCAAAGTTCACATGTTAGACCACAACTTCGGAAAATCATATCTTTTTATTAAAAATGAATCAGTATATGAAGAAAACATGTTAAGAAACCTTGCAACACATATTGTATGCTAAAAATATAAAAACTTGAATTTGGACATCAAAAGCACAGATTAGAGACTCGCAAAGATGGCCGAAGAAGAAGGAAAACTGGGTAGGAAGGGTCTTTGTTGTTGTTTGCTGGACGGAATCAATCGTGATGCAATGATGTGCAAATGCATGAATGCACTAGATATAACCAGTGAGGGCAGTCGTCACTGCGTCATTGTCGGTTCGAACCCTTTATAAACTGCCTCTTTTTGGGTAAACTGCCCATTTCCGTATAAAATGATATCATGTCGTGAATGCAGTGATGCATGTAATGTATGTCATGATGCACTTACTCAACAATCTTACAAATCATATCCAATTTCATGTCTCAACATATAATTTATATTTCCTGATATATTGTCAACGAACGTCTTATTCAAGACATATAGGTGTGGTCGATAATTAATCAAATTTTCTTATATTTTATTAAAATCAAACTTAACATTTTACTAATCAAACGAAAATAAAATAAATTATATACTGACAACTATATTTGCGCACTGTCCATACTGTCAAGAAGCTCAATTTATTCGATCTTCTTAACACCCGGTCACCTGCGATCCAATCAGCATTCCCTTGTTCGTCACTAAAGTAAAAAAACTATCACAAAACAACAACAAAAACCGATAACATACCCCGCCGTCGACAACGCCTTCAACATGCAAAAATTTTAAACCATCTAGGTCCTAATTAAAATCCTCAAACCAAACTTGAAAATAAATCATCACCGACCACCAGTCAAAGAATTTCCCAGCGAAATCATAAAACAATCGGAGTCGCGGAAGGGTGAAAGGGTGGATTCACATAGGGCCGATGCGAAATCAGATGAAACGAAAACAAACCTTTCAATCGGAGACCAAGGCCTCGCTCAACACCGTAGTCGATTTCCGGAATCCGCCGTCGCCTTCGTCCTTCTCAAACCCGCTGCCGACTTCCTTTTTTTAGTTCTGTTTCTTTTTTTGACCTAATTTTGTGGTATGCATTTTTATATTTAAGAGACTGCTTAAATTTTCTTTACTTTTGGCCTGACCCAACCGTTTGACCATAACATTCTCAATACAAAAAAAATTCTTTCTCGAATTTAGAAGATTATACCTTCAATTTCAAATAAATGAGGATATGTCTCTACATGTCTTTTTCAACTTTCCATGTAACTTCAGCTCTTGAATGATTTTTCCAACATTTTGACCGATAAGACATCATTATTATGTAACCTTTTCACTTGTCAATCAATCACGTCAACTGATTCCTTCTCATAAGATAAAGTGTCATTGACATGGAGTTGAGCATACTCTAGAATATGATTCGGGTCTGCTACATACTTACAAAGCATTGAGACGTGAAAAATTAGGTGAACATTACTCAACGCCGGAGGTAAGGCTAATTTGTACGCTACATTTCCCACTGGCTCTACAATCTCAAAGGGGCCAACAAAACGAGGACTAAAATTTCCTTTCTTCCCAAACCTCATAACACCTTTCATCGGCGAAACTCTCAAAAATACATGATCGCCAACACCGATGTTTCGAACACCTTTCTTCCCCGGCACTTTGAATCTGCATACGACTTTTATGTACTATGAGCAGCTAGCAATCTATCTCGGATGTTTCGAACCTTCTCATTAGCGTCTCTCACTATGTCAGAACCAATCAGCCTACTGTCGCCCAACTCAAACCATCCAATAGACGATCTACACTTTTTGTCGTAAAGAGCTTCAAAAGGAGCCATCTGAATACTTGAATGATAACTGTTGTTAGCAAATTCCATCAAAGGTATATATTGAACCCAACTTCCTTTGAAATCCACAACACAAGCTCAACATATCCTCAAGCGTCTAAATAGTTTGCACCGACTGTCCATCAGTTTGAGAATGAAATGCAGTACTTAAATGCAACTTAGTTTCCAAAGCTTCATGTAACGATTTCTAGAATCTTGCTGTAAACAGCAAACCTCTATAAGATATAACAGACACTGGGACTCCATGAAGACGCACAATCTCATCGATATAAGTACGTGCATACTGCTCTACATAATAATTTGTCTTTACCAGAATCAAATGTGTTGACTTTGTGAATCTATCAACTATTACCCATATAGAATCGTAACCGCTTCTGGTACGGGGAAGACCAGTAGCAAAATCCATAGCAATTCGTTCCCATTTACACTCAGGAACCTCTCTATTATGTAGCAACTCGGCAGGTCTTTGATGTTCTGCCTTCACTTGTTAACAATTTAGGCATTTCGAAACATAACTCATAATGTCCTTCTTCATGCCTCCTGACGTGCAATATAAGCCTGGGGATCCTTCATTCCATATGATCAGCTGAAGATCGGAGTTGAAGTCTTATGAACTCATCCATTTTAACTCCTCCATCATCGATCTTATGTCGCACACCCTGAATTGCATGGTGATTAGACTCATTACTAGTACTATGCGAGGAATTAACAACTGGTGGGACCACATGTTGTTGAGGTACTCCTTGTTGCACCAGACCATGTAACAACAAAACTAGGTGCGCGCAGCTAAAAGCGGTGGTATTTCATCACGTGCCAAAAGAATTTATAGAGCCAGGACGACCAGGTGTATAACCCAAGGGAATAGTGGAATTTAGTTGTGCAGTTTATTACTAGTTCGCTGAAGTAGTTTCTAAGGTTTTTATAAGAGCGATTTTGTGTTACGGAATATGTTATTGTTAAAACTATCAATTAAAAAGCAATGACAGGAATTAGACTTAACCGCTAACACTCATGGATATGCATCAAACATGTCGTGAAATTAATGTAGAGTTTAATCGTGTTGATATCATTGTAAAACTTAGCGAAGTAATGACACTCTAGTTCTCACTCTCGACTGTTGAACCATCGTATTTAAACTTATATGGACGATGTGATTCTCACCCTCTTGGTCTATCGAATACGTATCGTAGAATTCAACTAATACTAGCTTCAATCTTGTTGGTGCTTTCACTAGTAATCGTTTTATACGCTTTAGGCTAAGTTAATGGTTTTCACTCAAGTATCCTCGCTGCTCTCGCTTTGCTAATGTACTTGATTTTATAGTTGTTTTAATTCTTAAATTAATCTAGGTTCATCTCTCGATCCTTCCCTAGGTAATACTATGCGTATAATTCTATTAAGCATTTTATATAACACCTAACATACATCGCATCCGTATAGGTAAAACACATATATCAAATCTAATTTTACTCATGAAAATATTAATTCGACATGTTTAAAAATCTACAAGTTTAAGGACTCACCAAATCAATATCATTTCCTAACTACTCACTCATTTCGAGTGAGGAAACAAACATTATTCTAAGGGTTTATTACCGAAAACCACCCATAAAAACGCGTTTTTCCAATAGCCACCCGTAAAATGTGATATTACCAATTACCACCCATTAAAATATTTTTTATCAATTACCACCC
>JAWWMW010001506.1:0-12968 GCA_035048345.1 Echeveria elegans
CATTTAAGGAAACGGGAAGAAAATTTTGGGACACCAAATAAGGAAATGGGAAGAAAAATATGGGACGGAGGGAGTAATATTTTGGTCACCGTCAAAAACAAGGGGATCATAAAATAGGAGAGCTTTAAACTGTCAACTCAGAAAGCAAATTAGACACCTCGATAAGAATCAGATTGTGCGTAGAGCATTCATACCATTGTTCTTACACAAAATTAGAAGAATGAATCTGTCTACATACTGACACAACTAAATCACTGAACATCCAACATTGTGAATACAAATGTCTCATATTATGTATTGGGAACTGAATTGTGCACAGTTGAGCTTACATAAAAAGAGCTATCACAGGGGCTTTATCCTTTCTAATAACTTATCAGCTTCAATGAATCCACCAAATGGCCCCAGTGATGAGTATTTCAAACGTTTCCAGCTGTGTCAGGTTCATGATGAGGTAAATGATCATACATCGAAAATTCTTGTAACAATTACAGACGAAAGAAATAGGAGATAAATAGAAGATCCCAGATGTCCATCATGTCAATTTGAAAAACAAACTGCTTACCTCGGCATGTACGGAAGGGCCAGACAGTGCAAGTGAAGATGGTCGACGCTATTAAAAGGAGGTTGGTGAAAACCAAATCTGCAGACCACGCAACATGATAGTTTCATCATAGTGATATATGGTCAAATTGCTCCAACGTAATTGAAATCATTGCTTTAGTGTGTAGCATAAAGTTAGCATCTGGTATTCAATACCTGTGTTTCGATTGAGGGGCATCATTGTGCAGTAGAGTTTGCCCCACAGTTAGCATATGACTAACTGAGAACGAAAAAAGAACCTGTCACTAACAAGATGAAGAAAAGATACAAGCAGGATACAGTGACACTGAAGAATCAGATATAGTAAGTACCTAATTCATAGTCACCAGCTCTTCTTTGGAGGTCTCTTACAGTCGGAATATGCTCCACAGGAATCACTAAGTAATGCCTAAAACATTAAAAACCATTACAGTCGCATCAATCCCCCTGTCAGCTACCAATATCCTCACACATGCTATTTCTATCAGAAATTACAAAAGCGCGTTTCATAAACTAAGGCAATCTATTTCTGTAGTTGCACTGAGCCACCTACTAGTTTTACTGATCAACCATTATTCATAGCAGGTGCGAATTACGATGCAATTTTTTTACATAATGTCTATGAATCAAATCGTACCAGCATAAAAACCACCAATGTAAGTAGATTAGCAAAACTCTAATCAGCAAACTTTTAACACACAGTCAATGAATCGAATCGTACCACATAAAAACCACCTATATGAGCCTTATGTCATACAGTAATTAATTCCTCTCGGAACTTTGGCAGTCACTTGATCTACCAAAAGCACTATATGCCAAGCTGCGGAAGATTAGAGTAACTAATTAAATTCACAATGAGGGAACTTCTGGTACTTCATGACACAGATATGATGATGAAGTTACCAATAGAGATACAAGTCAAAGGGGAAATGCAAACTCTCCAGATTTCATCATCCACCAATCAACAGATACTAAACAAGAGTCTGATGGAGTTGGGAAAAAAAAACTTAAAAAACGAATCTGATCATTCGAACCTGAACGCAGAAGGATTTATATCTTGAAATGCGACGACCTTCTCATCCTACACAGTTACAAAATTCAATAAACGCATGTCTGCATATTTGCACGAACAAAGTTGAAAGTGTAAAGCGCGTACTGTGTACAGTAGCTTCGTGGATGTCGCCGATCGCGCAATTTGGCAGAAGATGCAAGGCGCCACCGCCGCTGCCATCGCCCGCTCCGATCCACTTCGCTCCTTTCTCGACCCAAAGATTCATACCAAAGCCGTCTCAAGTTAACCGGGTCGTCCGAATTACTAAATCACAGATCCGACCCGGAAGGCGTTGGTCGGATCGTTCAACCCAGAACCCTGACGTGACGTCGCTTCCAGTTTTCATGAAACTCTACAAAACCCTAATTTCGAACCTTCGCGGAAATCGATTAATTATTGCTGCTTGGATGAGCTCGTCGGCATCAACGCAACGAATGTTTCAGCAGAGGCTGGACCCGCTGACAGGAAACACTGAGTGGGTGGTGATTGAGGAGGAGGAAGGGGATGGTGGAGCAGGAGGTTGGGAGGTGGACTCGCGGAGTCAGCTTTTGGCGAAGACTTCGTATCTGGATATGCTGAATGATACGAGAAGGAATAAAGCTTATTATGCGGCTGTGAAGAAAACTATCACTAAGCCTTGCCATGTGCTTGACATTGGGTATGATTAATGCGCATTTTATGCAGTTTTGGATTTATTCCGTTATCGATTTCATAAGACTTGAGAAATGTAGAGAAGAGAATCAGAGATTGGCTAGCTTATAGATAAAATAAAGAAATACAAAATCATGACTGGCGAGCTCAAGCTTTTGAGACATAATTCATAATGAGAATGTTCTTTTACCTGCTAGTAAAATTCCAACAGTTGGAAGGCTTGTTTGATATGTTTTGATTCGTAGATGAAGATGTTTTTTAAGAGTTTCCGGCTCGGAAGTTATTTAGGAAATGAGGAACTTTGTTGCTGGCGTGGGTTAAATGCCTGTATTGGTTGTTCACTAGAAGTGCAATAGTGTATTTTCAGAGCTGGAACTGGCTTGCTATCTATGATGGCTGCACGAACTATGGAGCAACTAGAGTCGACGGATGGTGATGTGACCGGTGCCGGTGTTGTTACAGCATGCGAGTCTTACCTTCCAATGGTTAAGTTGATGCGAAAAGTTTTGCGGCTTAATGGGTTGGAAAAGAAGATACATGTTATTAATAAGAGATCTGATGAACTTAAAGTTGGTGTTGATATTTCTTCTCGTGCTGATGTTCTGGTGAGTTTTAGATTTTACAGCTTTGGGGGATTTGTTAGTTTCAAAGAATTCGCCAAGTGTGACTAATGTCATAGTAGTTTAGTAGCTTTTAATGTGGAATGTAGGTAAGTGAGATACTGGACTCTGAATTGCTGGGTGAAGGGTTAATACCAACCCTCCAGAATGCTCATGATGTGCTGCTGGTGGAAAATGCCCAAACTGTGCCTTACCGAGCGATTACCTATGGGCAGGTACTGATCATTACTGTGGAACCGTTTTGTATATACATTTTCGTACTACCTCTTTCAAAGAAAAGCCATTACTTAGTTATGCTCCTTTAGCTAGTTGAATGTCAGTTCTTGCGGAAGCTGCACGACTTACAGGGTAGTGAAGCAGAAGTCTCAGATAATATTCATCTTGTTCCGCCCGGTTTAGAGTCTATATTAAGCGTCAAGCAACAGCAGTACCCAATGCACTGTGATTCCCTAGCAGGTGAACTGAAATTGGTGAGGAGCTTATGTACAACTTTCAATATTTCATTGCAAATGTGTTGACTTTCGGCTCAAACTTCTTTTCCACATAGTTGACAGAGCCCTTCAAGATCTTTGAATTTGACTTTTGGAAACGACCTGAGAGTCATGAAGAAATTAACTTGATACTAAAGGCTACAGCAGGTGGAACTGCTCATGCAGTTGTATCATGGTATGTTTATGATCAAAATGTCACCACAGGTATTGTAATTATTAATCAATCTACTGTAATTTATTCGTCTATATTATCCTGCGTCGTCTTTAGGTGGGTACTTCAACTTGATCGTGAAGGAACCATCTTTTATTCAACTGCTCCTAAATGGATCAGCCTTCCAAATGATAAGAACAATTTAGGCGTTCAAGATTCTGAAAGAAATGGTATTTTAACCTCGGTAGTAATACCATTTATGTATAATTTGGAATTATGATGAATTGTAATTACTAATGGGGAACTTTTTTTCATGCTCTGATGGTTAGATTGGTGTGACCATTGGAAACAATGCGTATGGTTTGTTCCAGGGAGGGGTATATCTTTGTCCAAGGAAGAAAAAATCCATTTACATGCCCGTCACAATGAGACTGCAGTCTCTTATAGTCTCACCAAAGCATGCTCAAGGACAGGTATGAACAAAAATAGAATCTTGGATGACAGTAGTGCGCTCCTCTTATCACCAGAGAGAATTGCAATTTATGGAGATTCGGAATGGAGGCTCTGTATGATAACTGCTGCTCAGAAAATTGTAAGATGAGATCCTCCTCTTTGCTTTTTTATTTTCTGTGTTGCCTCTGTTTCAGGAGTTGATTGTTGATACCTAAATACAAATTTATGCCTTATGGTGCCAAGGCAAGCATCCTCGTCAATATTAGGTTACTCTGAAAGCATTGAAATGATGCTATTATGATTAGATTTGTAAACACTTTATGATTCCTTTTCTTGCTTAATGAGGGGGCCTATTTTCATTGCAGCTTCATGGAAAAGATGCGTATTTATGCGTTGTTGCTGATGACAGTGTATTTCTGACGATTCTAATTGCAAGTCTTTCCAAGACTTCACAAGTGATATCATTGTTTCCGGGGCTACAAGATGGTGCCAAATATTTGCGAGCAGTGGCTGATGCAAATGACTTTTCAGTTGACCGAGTCAAAGTTGTTAATAAGAGAACATGTTTAACTTTGGACGACACTCAACAGAAAAAGGTGAGACAGTGATTAGTATTTTCGAGTCATTTGATAGCTAAAATGAAAAATAGCTGTTTTATTAACTATAACATTGTATTTATCAAATCTTACTTCGCCAATTTGAATACATTGTTATGGCCATAGGTGGATCTCTTGATTGGAGAACCGTTTTACTATGGGAATGATAGCATGCTCCCGTGGCAGAATTTGCGGTTCTGGTAAGCTCGTGCCGTCGTGCGGCATAGATATGGGTGTATCATAATCTTAATGCTGGATTGTTTTCTTGTGTCTACCTAGTCTCGTATTTTGATCACGCCTTAATATAAACTGCTATTCAGGAAGGAGAGAACAAAGCTTGACTCTGTGCTATCGGATGATGTCAAGATAGTGCCTTGTAAAGGAATATTGAAGGCGTGTGCTATGTCTCTGCCAGTAAGTCAAGTGTTTTATTTTTATGATTACGAAAAGTAATAATGTCCGTCGGAGTTCGTGCAAATCATAGCTTTATCATAATGTGTGATGTGTTTAGCATTAAACCCCTGGCAGGATCTCTGGGAAAGCCGACGCTGCCTGGACAAAGTAGAGGGCTTTGATCACTCTGCTGTGAACTCTGTTTTAGGTGCTTCTGGAGAAGTACCTTCACTGCAAGATAGTCCATTTCTGCCATTTTATATTTGGCAGTGTGGAAATACTGAGGTAATTGTTTTTCCAACTTGTGTCGAAAGGCACTCATGAAATCAGATTGAGCAGTGTTTGGCTAAACAAATGTATATATGTTCCGATCTTAAGGAGCTTGGTGGAACAGCAGAAGTCATTGAGTTTGATTTTACAAATCCAATCAGCTCATGTCGTGGGCAGTCAAAGGTAACATGTGCCTTTCATTAGAGTGTATGTAAATTTATGCTTCATAAAATTTCAAACTCATAGAGAGAGTCCTTGCTACAGATGGAACTGAGAAAGACTGGGATTTGCCATGGCCTCGTTTTTTGGATTGACTGGGTGATGGATGCAGAGAAGTCAATCATAATATCCACGGGGCCAAGTAATTACTTAAACCACTTGCACATACCCCGACTGTTTACTAATTTTGTGTTGAATCACTTTTCTTTTGTTTGCGGATCAGGTCAAAAATACTGGAAGCAAGGTGTAAAGCTGCTGGCAACCCCAATAACTGTGGGAACTAATGACACAACAACAACAACGATTAGCAACACATGGTGCACCATAGATGTGTCATTTGATCCATTCAGCGGAGAACTCACGGTCAATCACTTATTTGCTCACTGAAAGTTTTGTATCGTATTTACAGGTTATAGTTTTGAGGCCTTGTATGCACAATTATGAAGTGTTTTTTGCTTTAAGAAACTAGTGACCTAAAATTCTAGAATGTACTTAAAATTATTGTATTTCCGAAGCCATAACTATTGATTTCATTCCTGTGTGACATGTGCTTGAGTGAAATTTATGTACTAGATTTAGTATGTTTTGTACAATTTTTTATACTCGTGTAACCCGTTATCAAAAAAAAAACTATTGATTTCAGTCAAATAAGTTCTCTCTTTTGATAAACGGAGTCTGTTTCGACAGCAATCTGCTATTCATTTGATGCGCATTTGTGTCATGAAAAGCGTAAACAAAATTAAAACATCCACAATTGAAATATCGTTTTCCTCTTTGTAGACTGTGTAGTAACTGAATATATTTTCGCGCCAAAAAAAATTTGTGGTTCGCGCTCCCGAGAGATTCGTCGAGCTCCGCTGTGTTCATCTGCTCAGGCGCCGACGTCGTCAGATATCCGACTTAGAGAGCCTATGCAGCCTAAAATCAGCAGCTTCTTCAAACCTAAACCTCCAGATTTAGGGTTAGCAGAAATCGAGCGGCCCCAAATTAGCGTCACTTATTCACGCAGAAATTCAGATCAGGATACGTAAGCCATTCTACTCTCACTAATTTCCCTATCGAAGTGAAAACCCTAGAATTGTTGAAGTCGTGCTTTTTGTACCACTGCATAGATTGTGGTTCTATCTTTGTCCCATTTTCGCTAATGTAGTGATGCTCAGCAGGCGAGTGGATAAGAGGTCGGAAGCTGAGGTGATAGGTAGGGAAATGGTGAATATGGCTGAGATAAATCTTAAACCTGATATTGGTAGTAAGAGCTTGAACAAGAAAAGAAGCTATGCGCAGCTGCATTTGGAGCTGGGTCAGTCTGATTTCCTTTTACATTCTTGTTCGATTTGTGGCCTCAAGTATGCTCCTGGTGAAGTTGATGATGAGAAGCTTCACACAACGTTTCATAAAAATTATACGCATGGACTACCATTCAAGGTATGCTATTCATTTTAAGTTTGTTTGTTTTGTGTGTCTGGAGCGTTGTTCTTTTCTCTCTGCTTATCTTTAGCTACCGATGTAAGCTGACCTGCGGTGGTTGAATTTTGGTAATGTAGGGATACCTTCATTGAATTGCACCGGTTAGTCTAGCTGGGTGAATGAAGTATTAGTCTCACATGTCATGTGATAGGCTCAGTCAGTTGGTCCGTAATGGTCCATGTAACGACCAACAGGAGTGCTTATTCCTATTTGGAATACATTTAATGTTTTTACAATCAATATAGGAATTGCGTCTACTCATGCCATTTTTTCCTTTCTTCTTTTGTTTGTTCAAGCACCACCTTGCTCTAATCACTGCTAATCAATATAGGAGTGTTTGTTCACTTCTTTTGTTTGTTCAAGCACCACATTTTTTCCTGATGTTAGGGTTGGAGCAATGAAAGAGTCATTCAGATGTTTTCAACTGATGCGCGGATTGTCATGGTTACAGATGGCGACCATCCTGCTCACAGAAATAAGGTTGATGTGCTTGCAGTTAAGATGGTTGACAGATATCCTGCCTTACATATAGGATGCTGTTAAACTGCCTTCCCCCTAGTAGGGCAAATACTGTAGTTGCTAGGGTCCTTTTCTTTGGGATTAGCTGTACTGTAATGCATTTACTATGGCTGAGCCAGTTTTGACTTAATTCAGGTACAAGAAGTATTGAAGATAATGGAAACCGACCTTGGAGATAGTGGAATCAACCTTCAACTCTGTAAGGTGTGATTTCTCATCTGGTTGGACAGCTTTGATTGTTTATTGTTTGACAAATCATCAGCGTCTAGCATTTAAAAATATAAAAAAATGTCAGATCTTACAACAATGAATTAGTATAAAAGATAAAAAGGTAATAACTAATATAACCTTTTCTGATTTTCTTGAATACCAGGTGTTATGTGCATTTTCATTCTATTTGACACTTCATGTATTATTTAGCCATTTTCCTGATTGCCTGGCAAAGGTCACTTGATGATCAGCGTTATATTCACTTTTTCAACCAAAACACGTACTGAAAAAATCAGAATATATCTAGGCATTTTGGGAATACATATAATGATATAAAACAAACTGCTCTATAGTTTGTCTCCTAAAATCTATTTAACTATTTAATAGTTCATTCTCAGTGCTTTCATGAATGTCTATGTATTCATTTTTCTAATAAATTGGGCTCCTATGTATATGATTCCCTAGACGTATATATGCTGCAGTTCACTAACTAACATGATTTTCAGGTATATCTGTTCATCTCAGCACAGAGGGTGGAAGGCTGTCTAGTTGCAGAACCTTTAGAATTTGCTCACAGAATCCTATCCAGCTGTGTGAATGAAAAACTAATCAACAATGCGAAAAAGGGTAAACAAAGACCAGCAACCCTCCTATATGGTAGCATTTGCTTCCAAAGAGAAGTCATCCAGCGAGCCTCTTCAGTTGATGAAAACAATTTAACCAATGGGAACTGCAGTGGAGCCATACTTTGTGAAAATGAAACAGTACCAGTAGCTTGTGGTATACGAGCCATCTGGGTCACTCCGTTTAACAGAAGAAAGCATATTGCAACCCAGCTGCTAGATGCCGCACGGTACGTCTTCCATGCAAAATATGTATTTCAATTGGTATTTTCTACCATCCTTTTTGACACCTAAATATAGTTCAAATGGCATAGCAAGGTAATTAGTTTGATATCAGGAAGCATGACACATCACTGAAACTCTTAGTTCTTCAACAAATTCATAAATAGCTCGGACCAGAGGGTTGCTAATTTTGCATTTCCTTGATCGACCAGAATGCCAAACTGAGTTTCATGATATAATAACCTCTTGTATGTTATGGCAACGCAGGAAAAGCTTTTTGGACGGTGTAGTTCTTGAAAAGAATCAGCTGGGATTTGCTCAGCCAACCTCAGATGGGAAGGCATTGGCGGCCACTTACACAGGCATAACAACTTTCTTAGTCTATTAGATACATGCGACTAAACCCCATCAAAGAATAATGTCGATAATTTTGTTTACACGCTCATTCAAATCATCAAATGCCAGAAGTTCTTAAGTCGTACCCTTTTTCTGTGAAACATTTTCCAGCTGTGAAGCTGATCAAAAACATAAGCTTTCTGGTTATAGTTATGAGATATCAGCTTTTCCTGATTTCTTGATACGTACGATCAAGATAAAAATGTGGAAATTTAGGAACCTTGGCGACGGGGAACCAAACAAAGGGAAAAAAAAGCTTCTGCAACAACAAATGAAGCAGAGAACTGCACGATGAAAACTCCCTATCCAAGGCAGGAATGTGACCATAAAATTAATTTTAGACAGCTGCGGTTAAGGAAATATTTTTCAAAATCCTGCAGAATTTCCCCTTTGCTTCACATTATACAACAGTTCCCTTGTTGCTCGAGCATCTCTGGAGATCTGCACCATAATAAGGACCGTTCAACTGAATCAGGTAGTTTTATTATGAGATAAAGCACTTACAACTGGCCAAGGCTTGCAAAGTCGAAGTCCGGAGCAAGCTCTTGAACAATGTCATTGGGAGGTTGGCCACATTCTTGCATCTTTTGCATTAGATTGACTATCTTCGTAAAGTTGTTTGGGTCAGTCTTGCAGACCACATTCAGCTGTCTGATGAGTTCATTCTGGTGAGAGTAGCGTTCGTAGTCCTCAGAGCTGAGACCAAGCCTTGTGTGTTCTTCCAACCATTTCGGATACCTTTCTCCAATTTCTTTCATGGGTTCGTGGAGAATCTCCTTCGACAGCAACTGTTGCATCATGATCTCAACAATGGACTCCATATCCTGGACAACTGTTGCAAAGTCATTATCAAAATTTATCGGAAGGGACTACAATCAGCAAACAGTTAAAGGTCGTAAGTGCTTCAGTATTCTAATATCTTCAACAAATATTGCGGACACTTAAGTAGCCCATTTAGCAAGCTAAAGCCGATGTGCTACATCTTCATTTTCTCAGCAAGTAAAGATGTTTCAGTATTCGGTTGACATCATGACATGATTCTCTATCTCTCAGGAATTAATACTGACAAACAAAAAAGTGGCGAGTGAAGAAAGAGTACAGTTTTAGCAGCTGATTTTTTTTCTTCCGATGGGTGGATAAATGTAGTAGAATAGACATATGGTGGAGGCAGAGTATGAACCCTGGACCTCTGAGGAATTTGTCTAACTCATCAACCAATGGGGTGGTTTTTAGCAGCTGACTTGAACACCATATCGTATAAAATATATTTGACAACCCATTTTTCCTACTAAGCACACTGCCAATTCACCAAGTCAAAGGGCCATCACATTTATCAGCCATGGCCAACAATATTCCAAGAACTCATGATGAAGCTTAAGTTGCTTGATAATGAAGAAAATATTACAAATGGTCAACAGTAAATTTACCTGAGAACCAACAAGCTCTTCAAACTGCGTAACCCAATCTTCCATCATCGGAACATTCCCAAACTCAGTACCAAGACCACCACCAGGTTTCGCGCCAGTCACACCTTTAACAGCCTCCCTGGTCTGCTCCCTAAACTTATCTAGTGCCTCCAAAACGTGTTCCGTCTTAACAACCATTTGCTTCCCCTTCTTACTCCTCAAATCCGGCAGTCCCTTTCACAAACACTGCACATCTGCTGGCAGTAACCAAAACATTGTACCTCAATTCAATCACACAAAAACACACCATAAAGAACCTAAAAAAGTGTTTTGAAAAAACACTATAAAACTAAATAGAGCTTATCAGTAAAAATCATGTCAAGATAATAAGTAAAATCCAAACATCAAATACTCAAAGTGACCTACAAAAAACATCCCAAAAGCATTTGATCAGCGGAATTCATGATAAGATTATAAATTCTATCCACATATCAATCAAACAAAAAGCTTCTAAAAATAGTGATGAAAATGGAAGAAAGCTAAAATCTTTGAGCAGCAGAAGCTAGGTTAAGGTTCTGGAAATCATCCAAAGCCCCTACAAAACTTTACGATTATGAAAAGACTAAATTAGTTTTAAACAACCTTTATTCGCGAAATTTAGACATTAACCCTCATTATTTAAACATTTGAATTTAAACACCACCAATTCATCATTTTTTGCAAGTTGTCACCTCCAATCAAATGTGAACTTTAAAAAAACCTTAAAAATATCAAAAAAAAACTTTTAAAAATTCAAAACTTTATAAAATTGATAAGCGAAATGTAATACTTTAGTAACACATTTGATAAAAAATTATGCATTAAGAATATTTTTGTATAAATTTAATTTTAAATATTTATCAAAATGTAGCACAAACTTTTATCAAAAATATAAACAAAATTTCTAATAGTTTGTCATTGTGATTATGTACGTCTTTGAATTTTTATGAATTTTTTAAATTTTATTTCCCCGTAAATTGTTTCCACCGAACTTGATAAGAAGCCCCGGACTAAGCCTTAAAGGAGCCGAACGGTAGGGGTGGCAACGGGGCAGGTCGGAGCCAAATTGCGACCTGCTCTGCCCTGCGTCCGGGGCAACATTGCCCTGTCCTGCCCCGCGCGACCCGCAGATGACCTGCCCCGCGATTAAGTAGGATTAATTAGAGATTAATTAGAATTAATTAAGATTAATTAGTGTTAATCGCGGGGCGGGGCAGGGCGGCGCGGCGCCAGTCAAAAATTTTCCGACTTGCAGGGCAGGGCGGTGGGGCAAATCGTCACCCCTACGAACCGGGTTACCAATCTCTGTGTTTTTTAAAGTTTCAGATACGCTAACTTCTCTTAAAGTTTAGTTGACACAGGAACTGAAACAACTGAATCTTAAACAGCAAATTAAACAAAGTCAATTTTCACAAAAAAATTGGATAAACTAAACATAATCATTCTAAAAAAATGCTTTCAGAAAATATAATCCATTCTACTATTTTTGGAACACCTTTTTAATGAAGAAGACAAAAGTAACATACACCTCAGAAAAGTTCAAAAAAAATGCCAAAAAAACTCATAAAAATTAAACAAAGTTGTAAAAGTGTGAAAACGCTTGAAATGTTTTAAAAGAATTAACATATTAGTCTTTTAAAATTTTATTCAAAAAACTCCAAAAATGAGTTAACTTTTTTAGAATGTTTAAAACATTTGTATATTATCATTCATTGGTTTCTAGTTTTTTGAAAATTTTGTAACTTTTTCTTAAATGAAGTGTGGTTTAATGATAACAAAAGCAAGGGTTTTGATGAGCACTTAAATTTCATTCGTCCATCCGTGCAACTAAGGTTTCAGATTCACTTTGATTAGCAAATTCAAATTTCATTCTTAGTTAGGTTTAGATGCGAAATCGGCAACGGCTAGCATCATTGTTGATACGTCAACGAGTCCGACGAGTTGGAGGGACGCAAAACGTTGGTTTATGTGTTGTTTTATGCTGATTTGGATCATCTCCGCCTTCGTTGTTCTACCGGTTAGTCTTGGTGGGTTGTGTTTGATTTGCACAACAAATAACAAATAGTGTCACATTTTTTGTTGTCTCTAAATAAATTTAGGGAGTGAATGATGAATAGTCAGTATGTAAATTCACTAACAAATTCTTTGGTGTCTTCATTCGATTTAATTAAGTTTTACAACGTTTTTCGCTCCATTTATAATTTTTATTTTTAAATTTATAATTTAATAAATTTTTAATTTTTAATTTAATAATTTTTTTGAAATATACTTGATCAAATACGATTAAATACAGGCAAATACGGATAAATAATGATGGATGTCATGTAATGTAAATAAGGAGGGTGGGGAGGGACATTTTTGTCTTATTGCAATGGATCTTTAGTGAGGAAAATAAATGAATTAGTGAGGAAAAGTGGGTGGTTGTTATTTGTGTGTTGAGGACATCAACTTATCTATACTAATAATAACCTTACATCCTCAACACACAAACACCAACCACCCACTTTTCCTTACTAATTTCATCATTTTTCTCATTAAATATTCATTGCAATAAGACAAAAATGCCCCTCCCCACCCTCCTTATTTACATTACATGTCATTCATCACTATTC
>JAWWMW010001509.1:0-24480 GCA_035048345.1 Echeveria elegans
ATTCACTCACTCACACAACCATTACAATCTTAATATTTGTGTCAAACCACCAAATGTACAGAATATTTCAGGACGGAGGGAGTAGAATTATTCATTATATTGAAATATTTCTTCATCTCTTGATGTTTTAAAATCTTTTAAGAGCAAAATTCAAAATTTTAAGTAGGAGATGTTTTAAGTTTTTGTTTTTTGGTTGTAGAATTGGCCGCTTTGTGGTTTATTCAATGATTCGGCAAACAAAAAACGGGCAAGGAACTTGGGTGGTAAATACAGGCCCAATAAGATTCATCCTACGTGGTCGCGGCTTCACTAGGGATGGCAACGGGGCAGGTCGGGGTAGATTTCGACCTGTCATGCGCGGGTCGAAACTGCTCTGCCACGCCCTGCGCGCGGGGCAAAATTGACCTGACCTGACCTGACCCGCACCGACCCGCGCGCAGGGACTTGCCCTGCCTGACCTGCGATTAATTAAGGTTAATTAGAAGTTAATTAAGGTTAATTAGAATTAATTAGTATTAATTAGGAGTTAATTAGGGCGGGTAGGGTGGAGTGCTGGATTGGACCTGCCCTGTCGCGCGGCAGGTCAAAAATTATCTGAATTGGACCTGTCCCGTTTGACTCTCGAGGCAGGTCGGGGCGGCGCGGGTCCAGGGATCACGAGGCAAATTGTCATCCCTAGGCTTCACGCTTTTTCACCGCTTGAACTTCCTTAAAGAAAAATCTGAGGTTGCGCGATCTGTACGAACATTCACCAATCTCCACCGCCTTTTGACCGGTGTTTGATTCTCTCTGATTCGATCCGAACTGAAGCCGCGTACGATTGAGGTATCTTTGATTCTCTCTAGTTCGATTTGAACCGAAGCCACACGATTCATTCACCCAATCTGGCCACCGACTACGCTACCCATATCCCTCGGGTGTCGATTTTTTTTCCATCGAAAACCCACCCGGGCTGCAATCGAGCCAGCCTGCCAGCTGACTCCGCCCTGTACCCATATATTCATGAGTATATGTATTTGAAATCTTTGGAGCACATTTGTAACCACTCGCATCTCCTTGAACTCATCTGCAATACACCGCGCATCCACAATAACTCGACATCATCGAAACAAATCCACAACTTCCATGTTGAAGATGGAAAGAATGAAAAGACCTCACCCAAAGCGGGAGGAATTAAAAACCTCCAAAAAGGAGAATAAGAATCTCAAATAAATATTATAAAAATGTGGTGAAGAGTTTGCACCCCTAACGACTTTAAGGAAAATGTTATGCTAGTTGATTAGTGAGTCATTATTAGTATTTGTTAGTTCATGCCCCATTAATTCAACTAATCTACCCCATTTATGGAAGAAAAATTCGAATTGGCTACTTTCATACGAAAAGTAAGTACTATAAGTTAGTTTGAATACCCCATCAAACTCGAAATTAAGTTCTTCGCTGTTGCCCGTCTTAGCCAAACATTTTAAAAAAATTAATTAAACAAATTCATGGGACCGGTCCATTAAACGACCCATTATACATTAAAAAAAAAAGTGAAGCGAAAAACGTTAAAAAAATTTGAGGGGCATCGAATGGACACACGAAAAAAACGTCTGTACCCCGTATTCCCGTCAGGACGACGGACAGAACGCTTGTATATATATATATAACATAATAGGGAGTTGGAGCAACGAAATCAACCCCATTCAGCGACGAAAATTTCATTGCTTTTGTTCGTTTGAACCAAACATTTAAAAAATTAAATTAAACAAAGTCAAGGGCCAGACCCATTGAATGACCCATTAAAAAATAAATAAATAACAAAAAAAATAAAAATAAAATAAAAAGTGAAGCGGAAAACGTTGAAAAGTTTGAGGGGCATCGAATGGACACACGGACAAATTGTCTGTCCCCTGCGTTTTCGTCGGGATAACGGGCATAATGCTTGTAGTATATATTTACGTTTTTATTTTACACAAAATATTTACATTACCCCGATAATAATAAAAAAATCTAGATTTGCCACTGCCCAACAACATATTTCATTTGCTGCTGCAAGCTCAAAAAATTGTCTTTTTACGTTATAAGAATGAATCATCAAAAATAATAATGGATCAAGATAGATAAAGTACTTGAAAAATTATGATCCTCCTTGTCGGTCGGTTAAGCAACTTTAACAACTTTTTTTCTGAGTAGGGCTCAACAAAGGTGAACATGTTTAAACATAGAGTTGGAATCGCTGGGAACTTATCTTTTTATTGGAATCGATTTACTCTTTGGACATGGAATGGGTCGTTTCAACTTTCAAGGTATCATTGAAAATTAATTTTTGTGAGTTATCAAACCGATTTTTGGGAATGTTTGATTCCTGATTCAAAAAAAAATCGTACCAAACGAAGCCCTTAATGATTATTGATTACATTTAAATTCTAAATGACATACCAAAAGAAACATCTGATCATCTTATTAAATTGAAAGTATATAATTATTAGGCTCCGTTTGATTGCGGAAAAAAAATTAAAAAAAAATTAAAAAAATGATTTTTTCATGAGAAAGCTGTAAGAAAAATTTGATCTCATTTTGTCTATTTTTTATATTTTCTTTACAACCAAATATACATGTTAATTTTTTACTCAATTTTTATTTTGTGTTCTATTCTTTTTCCCGCAATTAAATGGGGGCCTTAAACTAGTGCCTTTTGTAATTTATTATCCGTTCATTAATTAATTTATAACTAGCACTCATTTCAAAGTCCATGCCTGTGCGATATTAATTAAAAATTAAACATCATAAAAATATTATCAAAATTAATAAAATTTTACTAATAAAATTTCAATCTGATAAGGAAAATGAATTGATAAAAATGAGAAAAAAATAGGGATGAGAGATATTTGAGGAATGACCGTCAGAGTAAAAATATTGTCAAAATTAATATAAATTTATTAATAAAATTTCAATCGAATAAAGTGATAAATATGAGAAAAAATAGTACGGATGTGCATCCGGGTCACCCGACCTGGGATCGGATTTTTCGGATTCCGGTGGACCGGGACGGGTTTTTCAGAGAAATGCTGACCCGGGGACCGGAAACCCGGGTTTTCCTTTATTTTTTTAATAAATTTTTTGGGTTTGGACCGGACAAGGACGGGGACCGAAAAACCCTAAAAACTCGACCCGGGTCCGGGACCGGTAAATTTCGATCCGGGTCCACCCGGGATCGGGAAATTTCGGTCTAATCCGGTCGGGATTTCCGGTCCGGTCTGATTTTGTGCATCCCTAAAAAATAGGGATGAGACATGAGAGACGATTGAGAAATATGCTCAGAAGGTGTTTCTCAATTACAATTACATATCTATTATAAAATAGAATACAATCCTCAACACACAAACATCCAACGAAAAAAATTCGTCGCTAAAGCCCTGATTTTCATCGCTAAAGGATAATAAAACAAAATAAGAATAGAGACAAAACTAAACTTCATTTAACAAAAATACCCCTCATACTTTTATTTACACCACACTCCATCTATACGTATTTGTTCCTATTATTTTGTATTTGGCATATTTGTCCGTATTTTTTTGTATATAACTTTATTTAAATGTATGTGACTGTATATTTAATTGTATTGGACTGAATATTTGATCAATTTTTACGTATAAATTTTTTATTTGGGATGACGAGTTGTCACAAAATTAAAAATAATATAATGGAACTATATTCAACAAATTAAAAAATATGTAGCATTCAAAAATTTTAGTAACAAAAATAAAATTGTAGAGAGAAATATTGAAAAGCTTTATTAAAAATGAATTATAACATGGAGAAAATTTTCGTCCAAACGACGAATTTGACACTTGTAGGGAAATATTAATAATAAAACCTTCAGTTATCATTCACACTTTTATGTTAACCCGCGAAGCAACGAATCTCCCGCCATTTCTTCTCCAAAAGAAAAGAAAACAAGAGAATCAAAATCATCAGTAGAATCCGAAAGCGCGGCGATGAAGTTCCGAGCGGTGAAACTGAGGGAAGCGCACAGCAAAATCAACGGCGCCAAATCATTTTGTTCTGTACTTTGGGACAACGAAGCTAAGCACATCGTCACATCATCCTCTTCCGAATCAATCATCGCCGTCCACGATCCGCTTCTCCCTTCCGCTTCCCCCAAAATACTTAGACATCATAGAGATGGAGTTACTGCTTTGTCCCTCACCCCTAATTCCACTTGTCTCGCTTCCGGATCCATCGACCGCTCCGTCAAACTGTACAATTTTCCAGGTACAGATTCATTTCTACTTCTATGTCGTTTCGATTCCATAAGATAAAAGAATTAATCATAAATTGGATGTTTTGAAGATTTGCGTTTGATCTGTTCTGTCCATTCGATTTTTATGTGTTTGGAGCTCTACCTCTACATGATTCACGTTGATTTACATAGGTGGAGAGTTTCAGACAAATGTGACGAGGTTTACGCTGCCAATACGTGTTTTGGCATTTAATAAGAGTGGCAGCATACTAGCGGCTGCTGGGGATGATGAAGGTATTAAGCTTATAAATACAATTGATGGATCGATTGCTAGGGTGCTTAAAGGACATAAGGGACCTGTTACGGGAGTTGGGTTTGATCCGAATGGAGAGTATCTGGCATCTGTTGATTCCATGGGGACTGTTAGTATTTGGGAACTACTCACTGGAGCGGCTGTGCATACTCTTAAAGGAATAGCTCCTGACACTGGGTTGGATGTTTCTGCTTTGAATGTTTTGAGTTGGAGTCCGGATGGTGAAACGTTAGCTGTACCGGGTTTGAGGAATGATGTTGTTATTTATGATAGGGATACAGCTGAAAAGTTGTTTTCATTGAGAGGGGACCATACACAGCGTGTATGTTTCTTAGCATGGTCGCCTAATGGGCAATACATGGCTACATCAGGATTAGATCAGCAAGTACTTATATGGCAGGTGGATCAGAGACAAGATATCGGTAGGCAAAGCTTTGATGAAACTATCTGTTGCATGGCCTGGAAGCCTAGTGGGAACTCACTAGCTGTTATTGATGTTATGGGGAACTACGGAGTGTGGGATTCTGTTATTCCTTCTTCCCTGAAATCTCCCACGGAAGGTACCTCAGAGTTAAAATCTAAGAGTAGTCATGGGCTCCTTTTTTTTGGTGACGAGGATCAAGACCAGAGTGCATCTGGTAGTTTCAGTGATGTTGGGGAAGATAGTCATGGGGAATCTGAACCGAGTAATAGGAAAAGGTTGCGAAGATCTTATGCATATGAGGATATGTTGGGTGAGGATAATGCTGACGAAGAATTGATTCCTATTCCAAAGACCGAGTCTCACAAAACACACCATCCTAAAATAAGTGCGAGTAGCAGAAATGGATGTGGTGGGACCCTCTTAGCGGCTTCGGGGCTCCAGATGCAAGAGGCCTTTCAGCCTGGTTCCACGCCGCCACAGCCTGGTAAACGCCATTTTCTTTGCTACAACATGCTTGGATGTATAATAACCCGTGAAAATGATGGATGCTCCCATATTGAGGTAATTAGCTTTTAACTTAACATACATCAATTACTATTCACAGTTTGAGATACATGCAGGAATTAGCTATTGCACAAAACTATGCATTCATAATTTGATGTTTACATACTAATTATTGATTCGTATGTAATGTAACAGATCGAGTTTCATGATACTGGCAGAGGCCCTAGAGTCCCTTCCATGACTGATTCTTTTGGCTTCTCAATGGCTGCGCTCAGTGAAGACGGTAGTGTTTTTGCAAATGAACCGAAAGGCAGTAACAAAATAAGTACTCTGATGTACCGGCCGTTTAGTAGCTGGGCTAATAACAGTGTGGTAATTTGTTACTTTGATTAAAATCATTCAACATTTTTTGTATGCGTATCAACCTCTCCTGATAGCATCAATATTTCATGCTAATTTAGTGGTCAATGAGGTTTGAAGGGGAAGAAGTGAAAGCTGTGGCACTTGGGACGGCTTGGGTAGCCGCTATCACAAGCCTTAATTTTCTTCGGATCTTCACAGAAGGCGGCTTGCAGGTTTTTTCCTTGTAAACATTTTTTATGTTATCATTTTGGTTGAGAGACTCAAGATTTGAATGAACTGTATTTATGATTTTCATGCCATGGACAAAACTATTGTTAGTGTCCCGGTATCTCTTTTGTTGCTACATTCATGTGCTAAGTTACTATTCTCTTTGCTATAGTTTCATCTTTTTGAATGTTATAATATTTTTTAATCTTAATGGTTAAAAAAATGACTATTTGTTAACTGTTTGGATCAAGCACAAGACACTTGATAAAATTTAAGAATGTTTAAGATTGCTGATGATATATTGTTTGTATGAAGGTTTCTCTGCTTTTACACTTACCTCCTAATACTATTTGGTTGTGCTATTTTACTTGCAACTTGCAAGTGCCTTCAATTTAATTTGCAGTTTGTTACATGTAGAGATCTATCCTTTCTCTTGATGGCCCAGTGGTAACTGCCGCTGGTTTGAAGGATGAACTTGCAGTTGTCACCCATGCCTCTCCGTGTCTACCCTCTGGCGATCAGGTCTAGCTCAATTTCTGTCTCTTAAAGTATCTCAAGCATAATCCTGAGATTTTATAAATTTTCGTAGCATTTAAGACTTTATCTTGAACAGATAGATGTATATACAATTAACTGACATGCCTATCTACTTGTATGCAAAGTTGTTAGAATTCAGGGTGTTCAACGTAAAAAGAGGAACACTGTCTCTTCGAGGACACCTTCCTCTAACTCCTGGATCACGCTTGAATTGGTTTGGATTTAGTGAAGAAGGTCAACTGAGCTACTTTGACTCAAAGGTAAATACATTTTGCCTATGCAATTTTATAATATGACATTTGAATGCATTTGAGTTTCACTGCAATTGCAGGGTGTGCTAAGAGTGTACACAAACCAATTCGGAGGTAGCTGGTTCCCAGTTTTCAGGTTTGTTATTCATTTCTCCAATACACTGCAGTTTTGTCTCGGTAGCCAAGCAGCTATAGTTATAATGGTCTTGTTGCAGTTCAAGCAAAGCTAAGTCGGAAAACAACTACTGGGTTGTTGGATTGAATGCACAAAAGATATTTTCTGTTGTTTGCAAGAGCCCTGATCTTCATCCTCAAGTATGCTTACACCTTACATTACACTTGACATTCTCGACTTCACTATTCTATGGCAAATGTAGTTACTTGATTAATTTCTCAGGTGATGCCAAAACCTATTCTCACTCTGCTGGATTTCCAACTTCCACTTGCATCCTCTGATTTGGGGGCTGAAAGTCTGGAAAATGAGTATATTCTGAACAACTTGCGACTCTCTCAGGTTTATAGCAGCTGTCTCTGGATAATATATCAATCGATAGACATGTGTATACGGTGAAGCAATATAACATTATAATGGACATGATATCGTTTGTAATGCATTTGGCAGATCGAAAGCGAAATTGAAGAGATGGCATCAGCTGGTGAGGATACATCAGCTCTTGATGACCAAGCATTCGATGTGGAGGCGGCTCAAGATAAATGCATCTTGAAACTTATATCATATTGCTGCAATGGTATAACTCTAAAATAGATGCAAACTTTAGTGGCTGATTATCATTTGCTTGAGTTACAATATGAATCAAGTGTTATGAATTATTTTATTTACATGGAAACTCATACATAGTAATGTCTCTGTGGCGACAATACCAGGTGATAAACTCGTACGGGCTACAGAACTTGTGAGACTTCTTTCAATGGAAAAGTCAGTAAAAGGCGCGATAAAGCTTGTAACAGCCATGAAACTTCCCAATTTGGCAGAGCGGTTCAGTACCATACTGGAGGTTAGGCTTTTGCCGTGCGCTTTGCTTTTATTCTTTTGAGTTCATGGCACCTGTTGGGACCTAGTTATTGATTTTCGCTGGTGTTGAATATCAGCATTCATATCATACTTGAAGCAGTTATCTAATAAATAAAGTAAATGGTTCAGGAAAGAATGATGGCAAATGAGGCTAAGGGCGATGATGCTGTTTCAACAATGAAGTCGATTGAAATCAACAATAATGTTTCAAGTCAAAAGATGCCAAGTTATCCCGCAAGTAATGATAAAGAGGTTGGAAGTACAAAACTGACGTCGCCTAACTTTGTCAAGAAATCAAGGTTGCTAGAGGATCTTAAACCAGCTAACGGGAATGCAACGCAAAGTAGCCCTAGCATCCCTACAGCTAGTTCTGGTGGAATTTATATGGGTACCTCATCTGGAGTAATGCAGTCAACATCTAACATAGGCCACCCGCATAAAAAGAACGGCGAAACGACAAACACAGCGGAGAATATCCGCCCATCAAATCCATTTGCCAAGTCTGCATCAACAAACCAAAAATGTTCATCATTGCTAGACTCCCTAAAAAAGATGAAAGCTGATGGAAACTTGAAGAGATGAAAGCTCACTTTGAAGGCTAAGTTTATTCCCTAAAGCTGTAAAGCCTATCGGAGGTATTGTCCTTTTGTATTATATACATAGAGGGTCTCGTTTTAATCAAGTTTTGAGCTTTTTTATGTTCATTAACACACTTCTGATCATAACACTAAACCATTTATTGAGTGAAAGATTAAACTGTAAAAAATATCATTATGAAATTAATTAATCAGTTTTGTGTGGCAATTGAACCGAAGTTGGACCAGTTCAACAAACCGGGTGACGTCAAACACACGCTCAAATATCAAACCGTGCAGACTGAACCAAAAACCGTCTTCGTCAGATTTCACTTCTCTCTCTCCTCGCCATCACCGTCGGCGACCGACTCTCATATATCCATGACCGTCTCCTTCCGTGGCGGACGCACTACTCGTCACACGTCACTCCTCTGTTGTTAACTGCAGATCCAAATTCAAAGTTGAGATCATCGGCAGTGACGTGACGACGACTGATTTCATCATTTTTGAATCAGTTAGGTATTTCTTTCAATTGACGATCTGAACTCTCTTTCGTCTATAGTTTCTAGAATTGAACCATACGCCTAACCATGACGCCACATTGATTGATTTGGTCGTTCTTGATGAGAAGAAGGGATGTGCGGGAGTTGAGGTGTAAGATGTGTTAATGTAAGTCTGTTTCTATGACTTTCTGGCTAATTATGTTTCTTTAATAGAGCTTTGTTATGTTACTTTACTTTTGATAGTTACTATGTATCAGTCAGTTTAATCAATGTTTTTTCTCTTGATGAAAAATGTATGCATATGTGGTTGTTTATGTATCTACTTTCAGTTCTCACATGTAGTTTTGAAGCTGATCGATGTATTGTGTGGTCCTGTAGTATGCAAAAGGACAATTTATATATTTGTTTATGGAAGAACTGTAATCTGCAGACATGGTCTAAGAAATCAAACTCCGCGAGTTTAAACTTTGTAAACGAAATGGCTAGCAGATCATACTATTAATTAAGGGTTAATTATTTAGTGGTGACTTGTGGGAAATTTGGGGTTAGAAGGGAAAAGTAGCATTCGGTTATGAGGGAGTGCCATATTCAGAGTACTAGGTTTCACCCTGGTCAAAATCATATACGATCTTTCCTTCTTTCCATTTTCCATGTATTTTAGGGGTAGTGACAGTCGGTTGCATGCCACTCCATGCTTACAATGATTCGTGATTTATGTTTTACTGGTTATTACTGTTTTCCTCATTCTTTATCATACCGTATTCTTTTGATGAGGTAGTGCCCTCCTCCTTGCATTGAAATTATCAAGATGTGTATGTCTTCGTGTATTGAGAGTTTCTTGATATCTTTTCATGTTTAATTGTGAAGAATATTTCTCAATTTTTCTCTTTTGCATTTTCAGATTTTGATATGTATTTGATTTGGCATCTGGCATAAATTTAAAGATGGTATTTAGTAGAATTGGGGGAGTTATATCAGCAGCAGCTAGCAAATTTTCAGCAACTCCGTCTTCAACAGTCTCATATGTCTCAGCTGGGTTACCTCCTACAGTTTATAGTCACAATTTGGGTTTTCCTACTTCTCTGCAGAAGAACTATTTGCGGTTGTCATCTTCTCTTCAAGATCTATCAGCCTATCGGCCGGCAGATCCAGAAGAGGGTGATGTTGGTCTTGGAAGGAATAGGAATTCAAATCATGCCAAACCACCGTTGCATAGAGAAAGTGGTATTTCAAGTTTCTCAAAGGAAAAAGGACCACCTGGATCGCCACGCAAACGAAAAAAGTTGCTGCAGGCGATTGGTTGTCTTCTTTGTTTACTACTTACGGCTTTTCTCTTTTACGTGGTCTTGTGTTATTTTCTTTCTAGTGGCTCCAAATACTATGTCGTGCTTGACTGTGGAAGTACGGGAACTCGAGTGTATGTTTATGAAGCATCTGCCAATCATGCATCGGGTAGTAGCCTCCCTATCCGTTTGATATCATATAACGAAGGTCTTAATAAAAAGCCCCGTTCACAGAGTGGGCGTGCATATGATAGGATGGAAACTGAGCCAGGGCTTGATAAGCTGGTTCACTCTGAATCGGGGTTGAAAGCTGCATTAAAACCCCTTTTAAAATGGGCGAAGAAGCAAATTCCAAAAAATGCACACAAGAGTACATCTCTTTTTCTGTATGCTACTGCTGGGGTGCGGCGGTTGCCAAGTGCTGATTCAAAATGGCTTCTTGATAAAGCATGGATCATATTAAACAATCATGCATTTGTGTGCAAGAGGGAGTGGGTCAAAATTATTAGTGGCATGGAAGAAGCTTATTATGGCTGGATAGCTCTCAACTATCGCACTGGTGTTCTTGGTGCGTTGCCCAAAAAGGCAACTTTTGGTGCCTTAGACTTGGGGGGTTCATCCCTGCAGGTTACCTTTGAGAGCAGTGAACAGCATAATGACACTGATTTAAACCTGAGAATTGGTCATGTTAATCACCATCTCAGTGCTTACTCACTCTCAGGTTATGGGTTGAATGATGCCTTTGATAAGTCTGTTGTCCATCTTCTTCGGAAGCTTCCCCAGGTTACTATTGCAGATCTCAGCAACTCAAAACTTGAGGTGAAACATCCGTGTTTGCTGTCTAATTACAAAGAGCGATACACTTGTTTACAGTGTGCCTCTCTTTTTGAAGAATCTGGGAGCCCCACAGCAGTAAGAAGAAATACTGGTAAAGGTGGACTAGCAGGAGTTTCTGTTAAACTCATTGGTGCCCCTAACTGGGAACAATGTAGCGCACTTGCAAAAGTGGCTGTGAATATTTCTGAATGGTCACTGACTAGCCCAGTAATAGATTGTGAACTGCAGCCATGCGCCCTGTCGCAAAATTTGCCTCGTCCGTACGGTCAGTTCTATGGTATGTCTGGGTTTTTTGTGGTTTATCGCTTTTTCAATCTGACCTCTGATGCTACATTAGATGATGTGCTGGAAAAAGGAAGAGAATTTTGTGAAAAACCTTGGGAAGTAGCCAAAAACAGTGTTGCCCCACAACCATTTATAGAACAATACTGCTTTAGGGCACCATATATTGTTACACTTTTGAGGGAGGGCTTGCACATTGTTGATAATCAAGTGAATATTAGCTCTGGCAGCATTACATGGACACTTGGTGTTGCCCTTGTGGAAGCTGGACGCGCATTCTCAACTAAAGTTCCATTTCAACCTTTTCAGGACCTTCAGTTCAAGATGAACCCAATCATCCTTCTCTCAGTTTTGTTGATATCTTTATTGTTCATGATCTGCGCTTTTGCTTGCATTGGTAAATGGCTGCCTAGGTTCGTGCGCAGATCGTATCTTCCACTTTTCAGGCATAATAGTGGTTCCCCGGCTGCTAGCCTTGGATCTCCTTTTGGCTTCCGTTGGAGCTCAATTAATCTAGGTATGACTTCTAAATACGTCCAGTAAATGTTATTTTCTTCCCATGTGTTGAGCTTCTGAAATATGTTTGTTCACTGAACTAAATACCATGTTAACAGAGATAAGATGTGTTATGTAATCTGATGCATGCTGCTAAATGCACTGACCCTCGTCTTTCAAATTTGGTGACACTTTTTGTTCTGAAAGTTTGTGTTTCATTTGTGACACTCAGATGGAAGAGGGAAGACGCCACTGAGCCCAGTTGCTACTAGTGCTCCTCAAACTCCATTTGGAAACAGCATCCAGCTTGTAGAATCTTCCTTATACCCATCAACCAGCAGTGTTTTACATAGTTACTCTTCAGGCAGTTTGGGGCAGATCCAATTTGACAATATGTGGCCTCACAGAGGCACACTTCAAAGTCGGAGATCACAGTCTCGGGAGGATTTAGCTTCTTCATTGACGGAGCCTCACTTAGGGAAACTATAGGTGAATCCTCTTCCTTGAATGTTCCTTTCCCTTCGGTATTATATCCCCTTATTCCTTGTTCACATAATTTTTTACGAGATGGTTGATGATAATGGCAAACTCCATTTGAAAATTTTGATGAGGAAATATTAGTAATCACACTGCTATTAGAAGAGTTTGTTACAACATCAATCATTTGGAGTTTTGCGAGGATTAAATCAACTTCAGAATGAAGCAGGCAATGGCGATTAATAAAGGAAAGCATACAGATACAGTTAACTGCATCTTACAAAGGATGTTGAGCTAAATCGCAGGTAGCCCATGCCCATGCCCAACCCCAACCCCAACAGAACATCATCGTTCGTGTAACCCACCCAACGTGTTCACCTCGCAGGAGGCCCATTGCTTACCAAAAATACATGAGACCGAAGATTACAGATGCCGTCAGCATCAGGTAAAACGTGATAGGTGCTAAAGAATAGCTGCAGGTAAAACGGACTTCTGCCTGTTTTTGATGGATTCAGTATATAAAAAAAATATAACATAATGAAGATCGGTTTTATCCCCTAGATAAAGATTACAAAACCAACTGCTATCTCATATCATGGAGCGGCAAGTCCGTTGAACATCCACTGAATGCAGTGTTAAAGACGATGTTCATATATCATCTCTTACGCTTGCCGCCCTTCCCTAGTTGCCCTGATTTAAATGCATGTTCTTGTTCCCGTAAGAAAGACTTGGCTTTATCGCACTTGTCTCGCCTTTCTTTTTCAATCAGTTCCTTTTCCTTCTCCTTCACAACAGCCAAAAAGTGGTTGTCTTTACGTATTTCTCGCACAGCTCCTTTAGCCTCCTCTTTAATTTGTTTCTTCAACCTTCTTGCTTCGGCCCTCTCCCGGTCTGGGTCATAATCTCTTCCTTTAACATAACTGCGTTTTTTTAAAACAAGAGAATGAAGCTCAGACGCTGAAGAATACTGATTGTAAATGGAGTATAATGTATGGGGGATTATGAAGGGAATGGGGCATGTTCTTACTTCTCCTCGAACTTAGGATTGACCAATTTTATCGGCATTGGCTTCTGTTTCTGCATTTGAAGTGGCATCCGCAACACGTAATGCTCTTGGGCTTTTTTACTGATTAGCTGAGCTACTTCATTCAGTTTACCTTGCAGCTCATCAGGCACATTTTCTTCAGCAGCAATTTCAAGCATAAGGTTTGACATTGGTAGAAACATTTCTGGGAAGGAGCTAAACGAGCCATACACCTCAATAAAGCCACAAAGTGTTTCAATCAATGACACCATGAGTCCAGCCCTGCAATAAGGATATGAAAAACACGAAGTATATATTAATTCAAAACCAATATGAACATAAAATACATGACCAATGTTAATTTTTGATGGAAAGGCAATATTGGCGTTCATAATGAGTAAGCTCAAATAAAAAACACCTATTCATTAATCATTATCAAAGCATGAGATCAAATGATCCTGATTTAGTGTCCCCTCCAAACTTAAAAAATATGGGCAACTTGATACTCGCAACTAACATCTGAAATCGACAAAGTTTTACAGAACGGATCCTTATCAATAGCAACTAATGAAACCTGAGTGACCATTGCCAGTCTATTTGCAGCATGACTTAGCTAAAGCTAATGAGAAAATCTAACAACAAGAGCAGTGAGGTCTTCAATAAAAAAACCTTATTTGGCACTTCCTACCTGAAAGCATCCGAGCTGAAAAAGGAAGAATCCTCTGGAAGTTCCACAATCTTGAGGAAGTCGAGAGGTGTAACTTCGATTGATGGCTCACTCATACAGAGCAGAGCTTCAGGTGTCTTGAGTTCCGCCAGGAAGTGAAACTGGATGAGGAATGTAGTGGATGTGTCAGAATCTATAAGCCTATATATAGAGGTATATGTCCGCAAAGAAAAAAAACAAAAACAATATACTGTCCTTTACATGTATAAAGGACGGCCTGAAAATAACTTTATATGAAGGTATGTAAAGCATAAATTAGAAGAAAGGCTAGGCTTCAACCTGGGGATCCTTAAATGATGAACTTGTCTTGTTTATTGCTGCCATCAGCATAGTCTGAATGAACATTAGGGCTTCTGGATAGAGCTTCTGAGATTGTTTTGCCACCTGAACAGGTACAGCCAATAAATAACTGGGCAAACGCCGAAACGAGCACTAGCTCAACTACTAAGAAAACATGTCATCGTTTTAAATCAATGTTATTTTAATTTTTTTCATGCTTGAACAAAGTATAATATTTGATTTGACGGTGTTCTGGCTCACAACTAGCCTACGATTCCAGAGACAACAACTAATGATGTGGTTTACATTTCAATAACTTTGAGCAAATAATTCTAAAGCCATGTGGCTTGTTGTCATCAGCAATAGAGGTTCACGGAATAGAGCTGATACTTCCCCTATTAATAAGAAATCACTTGTTTAACCATGAGCAACTATTTATAGTATCATCAAACGTCGTATGTAGTTCAATTTTATACATCCCAGATACTGAATTGGTTAGCAAACATGTTCAACATATGAAGTGTTAGGCATAAAAGTTGAACATAGACCTACTACAATTTTCCAACTTACTGATTGGACCATTGAGCACAGGAACATGCCGATTGCAATGTCATGACCAGATGCTATCGGGCAACGCATCAAATATTCACACATCAACAGTGATGCTGGAGTCATGACCACGTGGCGGAAGTCAGAGCAAGGATACATAGCTGACCATAAACGCAGAAGAAACAATGTTTTTGTAGCGGGCCAACAGCTTCCATCTGCAATATTCATATTAAACAAATTAAACAACTTTAAATCAGCAAAAAAATTGATGAAAGTGTGATGAAGATACAAGTGAAACTGGCCTTGATTTTTCAAAGCGTTACACATCTGCATTCGAGTTCGCATTATTCGCTGTCGAGCACATATGGCTGAAAAATACGGAATCTCTGTGCTCATTTCAATCAAAGGAGAGGCCAGAGAATTGAGCAGTGGGTAGTTGAGCGGCTTTTTACTCGCTGATACTGCAAAATATTGCAGTAGTACACCATAGAAGACCTAGAGGTCGTCATAAGAAACGAGCTTCATAAGATGGTATAGACAAGACAAATGTTAAGAGCAACAATGAAAAAAACTATTAACAGGGGAAACTATGAACAGCTAGGATTGAGGTTCCACGGACTGTGTCCGGTTAGTTGGCCTCACTTTCTTATGAGAGGGAAGTAGAGCATGCAAGCACAACCAACGAGGCTAATAAGACTTCAAGAAGACTCCAAAACTATAGAGAGTAGATTGATGCACAGCCATGTAAATAAATAAAATAGCAGCAAGCATAGACAAAGGACATACTTGCATTTTCTTGCGGTTTTCTGCTTTTAAAGCAATTGCATTGCACTTGCGTATTCGCCTGATTGCTTCAATGATATCCTGATCAGAGCGATCTTCTAGAAGCTTTGAGAACTCCTCAAAACTTGCAGGGGCTTCAATAGTATACGGGAGTGACTCTAACAGATTAGGGGGAGCATTCTTATCTCCAATGGGTTTTGCATCCAGTTTCTTCTTTCCCGACGCAATGTCGATATCTTTCTTCCTACCTCCTTCAATATCCCTTTGTTCCCTTACTTTCTTATCTGAATTTGAGAAACGGTTGTCATTATCATCATCACCATCACTGTCATCATCATCCTGCTCCCAGTCATTCACAGACATAGATGTTGGATTCTTCCTTCCTTCCTCTCCGGAACTATCGTCGTCACCATCTTCCTCGTCACTATCATCATCAGTTTCTGTGGCCTGCGATGATTCACCATCTTCACTTTCATCATCCCCTGATCCTTCCGTTTGCAGAATAGCATCCACCCAACCACTTTTAGACTCTTCTTCGTCTATCTCAAAAGAATCACCCAAGGCGTCTCCTGATATCGACCTTGTTTTTGTTGAAGCATGTTTGACATCATCATTCCCAAGCTCATCATCACTGGAATCATCATTAGCAAGCATCCTTTTCTGACGTTCTTCCTAAAGGTTCAATTTACATGCAATTCGGCAATCAGTCATGTATACATCAAATTTTGAGAATCAAGTTTTAATGTAATGTATTGTACGACTCGGACACTCTAAACCATATCTTGATTTTTCTGAAGTACATGATTCAAAAGTTAATGAATTGACTACAAAAGAGTGCAAATAATTACATCATGCAGCTCTAAGTACATTCAATCAAGTTCATATCCCTTATCAGAAGCCACACAAAGATCAAGTCCGTGAAACACCAGTAATTTTGAAGAGTTCACTCTTCACTTATTCTTATGAGACCATATCTATTGGATATATAAAAAGAACCAAACTCCAATTTAATGCATGCTTCGAAAAGCTATATCGAGAGCATGTCAATGACAGCACAAGTTTTCCTCATTTTGTTTGAAGTATGTATCTCAATTTGAACCTGTACTTGTAGGGTATGAATCAGAAAGTACAATTTCAAAAGGCATATATCAAGAACTAATTTATTTTGCTTTAAATTACACTTTTACAAAGCATTCGTCAACAATTGAACAATTGTACACACGGATAGAATTAAGCACTTTATATAATACAGAGAACCGATACCATTATATTTATCTTTTAAATGCGCACGTACCTCAAATTTTTCTAGTCTCTCCTTCTCTTCCTGAGCAATCTCCTCGGGAGTCTTTGTCCTATCTGAAGGCCGAGCACGCATTTCTAGTACCATTGTTTTATGAAGTTTCTCATACGGATCAGGTTGTGCCTGCAGTAAAGGCAGGCATTCAGAGGTAAGAATATACATTTATATACCCATAAGCTTAAGTTACTAATAATTACACCAACTACTAGATAGAAATAATAAAACTAGGGTTAAATAGCTACAACAAGACTCCTACGAGCAATCAATTCTTATAACAAGGTTGCTATTTAAGCAATATCCTACTGTTTTGTGTGCTAAGTCAGGTAAAGTGTTACCTGAGAGGTCCTGCCATCTGCTAGAGAGCCAAGTGGCTCAACTTTCTTCATCTGACCATTTACCATGTTGTTGGTGGCACCCATCTGGTTTGGTCGAGTCAATGACACATCATCAGATTGCACCAAATTTTCAAAATCCTTATCAAGTTGTTCCATAAATAGTTCATTGTCTTCCTTCGCCTTCCTGTTCAAGTCCTACGATATAAACAGATTAAGAGAGTCAATATGCCATAAATGTTACTGTTCTGGCTTCTAGTCGGGAAAAAGGAAAAGTAGGTTAAATAAAAACCTTGTGATATTTGCTCTTCAACATGACCTCTTGAAACGCCTCCTTGTTGCTTTTACGTCTCTGCATAATGATGAATATTTAACAAAGTTATAAAATAAGTTAGCAGAAAAATCATGTACATCAAGCCAGAAATTCAATGGGGCCAGAACCTAGTGTTGCATTTAACGTCATGAAGAATACCGATTGAAAAAAGAATAGTTGTGTAGAAAATACACTTGTTTGCATATTAAGCATGTGATGGCAGATTGGCAGTACAAGACACCGCAGCATGATTGCAGCTCAAGAAGCATAAGAAATGATTATGAAAACTTGCATATAATGATAATCTATACCTAACTTGTAGGAGTAAAGAGGATACGATTACTAGAGAAGCAAGTACCACTACCCAATCAACATAGACATATAAGAATGTGTCTTACAGGTTCCTCCTCTTCCTCATGATCAGCTGATGTAATTTGCCTAGAACTGGTAGTTTTCTCTGAAGACAACAACAAACAAAAAGTATATGCCACAGTAAGACGACTGAAAATAAGGATGCTTCAGCACCAAACATTTGCATTGGGATAAGCAACCAAATAGCCAAATTATTTCATTCACAGCCCTGAAATTCAGACTCGATACTTTCCCAAACTTAAATGCGGCGATATTTTTAAAAATTTATCAGCAACAGTTACCAAATATCAAAAGAGTAAGATTGTAATTGAAATCTAAGTTCGTAGTAGCAAAAAGTAGACTACTTGATGGGTATGCATCATCTTCTTCATCTTGTTCAGGCTCAATATCATCTTGGAAATCATCTCGTCCCAGAAGTCCTCCCTCAGAACCAAAGTCAATTACATCATCTTCCTCTCCATCAGACAGATTATATTTGCTCTTCTTTTTTACTTTCATCTGATTTTTTTTTTAAATTAAAAAAAAATGATAGACACAATTAGTAGCAGGAGTGAGTTTATGCATTTAGTACCATTTACTAGCAAGAGTGGAGTAGATTACGAGTAGAAAACAAAATAAAACCCAACCTGCCTCTCGCGCTGGGACCTGAGAACAGCCTTATCAAACTCCTCAAGATCATCATCATTTTCTCCAATTCGCTTATCCACAAACACAGACGACTTACCACTCTGCTCATACTCCTTCAGCAACGTTTTCTTCCTCTGCAACAATAACACCATTCACGTAAACATCACAACAAATAAACAAACACATTAAAAACAAGCAGAAAAAATATTGCCTTTTCGATTGCTTTAGAACGAGCTAATCCAATTCTCTTCTCTTCGCCTTTCCGCTTCTTCCCTAGAATGTCAAATTTACTCCTGGACCAAATCGTCTCAAACGGATTAGGTGCCGGAGCTTTATGCTTCATAGCTAAAGCATTCGGTCCCACAGACTTCTTCTTCTTCTTATTTTTCTTGTTCTTCGAGTCGCTTCCTCTAGCACCCATATTTTTGTATCAACTGGTCACGCCGCGTCCGGTTTCGGTCGTTAGGGTTTTTGCTGCGTCGACGCTGTCGCCGGCCGAGTACGTAGTTGCAGGTTTAGGGTTTCGGTTTCTTACTAGTTTTGTGATTTGGCGGGTTACCCGGCCCGGTCCGGAAAGATATCGATCCGGTTCGGTTCTCCAGATATCGGAATCAAAACGACAGCGTTTCGATTATCAAGTGCCCTAACGAATTTCCCAACTCTTTCCTCGTCGGTAGCTGGCTGCTCATCGCCCGTTCGCGTGACTCGTCAAAGTCAAAAATTCCGAAACCCGCCGTCTCGGGTAATTATCTTAATCTCGTTGAAACTAACGATGTATACGTATTTGGTTTTGAGTGCGAATTCATTTTGTTTAAGTAGTTTCAGCTTTGGATTTTGAAATCTGGAAATTATTTTTTATTTTTGTGTACATTTGATTCAGTATCATCTGCCAGGAAATGGTGATTAAAGACGAAGTAGCTTTGAACTGAAACCATGATCTGAAATTTTGAAAATGACTGTTTTCAAATCTAAACTTGTAAGGCGTGTTTGGTTTGTAGAAAATGTGGAAAGAAAATAGTAGGGAATATCAAGTTGAGTGTTTTTTTTTGAGGTGGAAAATATGAGTAAAACCAAAAAGCACAAAACTTGCCTTCCAACTTTACTTGGAAAAGTATATTTCTTTAACGCTCCAGTTGGATCGTGGAAAAATTTTGGGTTAGAAAGAAATTATGATGGAAAATGATCAAGAGTGTTTGTTTGCATAATTAAATTTCTATTTTGTTTTCTTCCCGCCCATTTTCACACGACCTAAACAGAGGTTAAAATTTTCATTCCATTTTCATCCCTTGAACTTTCATTGAACCAAAGTACCAAACGAAGGGTTAGCCCCTACAATTGTCTTAGGTGATTTTCTTTTTTAAATTTGGCTTTAATAGCTTGATAAGAGTATGATTAATCATTTTTGTTGTAGGCCGCACACCTTTTTACTTATCTCTACTCCCTTTATCCAAGGCAAGTTATAGCACTCTGTATGTTCAACAGAAGAAAATAATTTTTTTTGATTTCGAAACAGATTCAGTAAAATCCAGGGAAATGTTCTGGTCACGGGTTGCTGCTTCTCGTTTTGTAAAGGGAAACGGTTCCTTTACACCAGCTGCAGTTGCATATCGCTGTCAAAACTTCCTGACATCATCTACAACGCCATTCTCTAGCAAGCAAAGTTTTTCTGTTCATGCTGGTCCTGGTGACACTCAAAGACACAAACTTTATAGAGACATTTGGATGTGGTTTTTTATTTCAGTCCAAAGCGCGTTACTTCTTGGAGTAGGTATCAACTCGAGTCCCGTCTTAGCAGAAGAAGTTTTGGATGACAAAAATGCTGGAGGCATACAGAAAATTGAAGATGGAACTGTCATATCAAATGAACATACATCCAAGTGGCGAATTTTTACGGATCAAGGAAGGGAGCTTTTCTTGCAAGGAAAAATAGAAGAGGCCGAAAAATTCTTTATGTTAGCTATACAAGAAGCTAGAGAAGGTTTTGGGGAAAGAGACCCACACGTCGCTTCATCGTGTAACAATTTAGCAGAGCTTTATAGAGTGAGGAAGATGTTGGATAAAGCTGAACCATTATACTTAGAGGCTGTCGGTATACTCGAGCAGTCATTTGGGCCAGAAGATATTAGATTGGGGGTTGCATATCACAATATCGGCCAGTTCTACATTGCACAGCGGAAACTTGAAGAAGCCCGTAAATTTTACGAGCGTGCATTAAAAATCAAGGGTCGTGTGCTAGGACGCGAACACAAAGACTTCGCTGATACAATGTATCATCTTGGTACAGTGATGTACCTTCAAGGAGAAGAAAGTGATTCTGCAGCACTTATTGACGAGTCAATCAGAATACTGGAGGGCAGTGGGCTAGGAGAGTCGCCATTGTGTATTAGGAGAATGCGATTTCTTGCTCGTATATATAAAAGTTTAAACCGAACAGCTGATGCTGAGAGTTTAGAGAGGAAGATCCAGACTGTGTTGGAACTCATCCATGATCGTAAGAAATAATCTATGATTGGTTCTAGTGTGCCGTAATGTTGGATCGCTCATCGCGGAAAGCAAGTAAGTTTTGCAGAGACTTGCCACTGTATTTTCAAAATAAAGAAAAGAATATGAACTTTCACTTATGGTGCCCCATTTGATATGTCAATGTAAGAGGATGGCCTTCGCTGTTTCGACTTTGCAAACTGTTTTGTTTTCATTTCATATCAATACCTGCCCTTTTGACCCAGCTAAATGCCCTTAGTAAAGTCCAATAATAAATTTCTTTTTTTCAAGTATATCTTGGTGTTTGTGGAAAGGGTCACTTATTCTTCTGGTGTGGTAAAAAATACAAGTGAAAAAACTGTATTTGTATATTCTAGATATTTCAATTTATTTATGATTGTTCCCCGTTTGAATCATCATTCCGTCATAGTAAAACATTGAAAATTTGGTATTATGTTAGATAAAGCAATATATAAACAAGCTTAATTTCTCTTTGTTGTATTGTAATTTGTAAGTGAAAAAACACCACTTTATTTATCAAAAGAATCATTTTCAGTGTACCAATAATATTTCCCCCAAAAAACTATATTAATTGCGCAAAGACATTTACTCATTACAACAATGGAAAAAGCTAAATGGAGTGGTGACTCATTGTGATGTGAGCTAGAGACACAAGTTAAATGACACGAAATATAAGCTAATTTGAAGAAAACATTTGGACTGATTTTCAAACAATCTAAAAGGGAGCAACAATTTTGAAGATTATTATGTGCATCTCATAATGACAATGTGATAGACATCAAATAAAACTTTTGGTCAGCAAGAAGATTGAAGAATTTCTTATGAAGAGTCAAGTAGTTTGAGTTGCTTGTATTCCCCTATAAAAAGAAAAGATACATTACCATTTCAATATGAAGAAAATGAATAAAAACATCTGATTTGTGTGAATTTTTTTTGAAGATAAGAACATAAAAAGGCAAAAGCGAAACTGAATTATTTGTTTTGTTTTGTTTTTTTGAAATGGAAGGCAAAAGCGAAACTGAAATATTCTCATTAAAGTCATTGCCTTCAAATTAATTGTTTTTAATTTCCCTGCCATTTTAAATAAAAACAATTAATTGGAATGGCTGATTTTATGGTAACGGGTGGGGAAGGGTTTTCTGTATAAGTACAGAAAACAATTTTCACGACAATAACAATTGATCATCCACAGAGTGCGAGTTCTTGATGCAGAATCACTCATTTAGACCCAGGAAGCAACTTGGTGCTACTAGTCGTGCCAAAGCGCTCGGGGATGATCCGTGATGGGGAAAAAACCTCTGCAAACGAGAAGTTCTATGAGTCAGTTCCTAACCTGCTTTGCTGCCATTCTTTGCCTCCTGAAAATCCATCAGCAACGATCCAGCAATTTTTGAAGCCTAAACTTGTCATGTAGTTGGCCACTAATTTTGCGAAGTCTGAGTACCTGAAAAGTAGATGCAAATGGTAATGTCAGGTATTTGAAGATTCAAGTTTTTGAGGGTACATTATTGAACAGTTCGATACTCTTGGAGGAGTGAGCTTACGAATCCAAAATAACAATATTTGAACTTTTTCCGAGCTTATTGAGATATGAAATCTTTAATGCAGCTATTTCAGCCTCCACTCTCTTTGTATCTCTCACAAGGCCTCTAAGCTTGCTCGGTAACTCTTCCAAACTGCAAAATTTCATCATTCATAATGAATAACTTCCTCATCAACAAAGTTCGGGTATGAGGAATTGATGAAAAGTTACGGACTGGTATCATCTTGCTTTTAGCACTTGATGGAAGACGAGGAATGTCGGTCTTGTTCTTGTCCATTTATGATCATATATCAACCATTACGTGATTTTGCGTGCACATAAGGTCAAGTGTCTGAGCAGGAGTCAGGGCCCCTACAAATGAATGAAGATTTACAATGAAATCAAATCCCAAATTTGTTTTAGTAGGAAGAGAAACATACCCTTGTAGCCACGGGAGTTGAATGATATAGCAGAGAAGACGGGCGGTAGGATGAGGTAAGTAGAGGTGGCAAATGGATGGATTGGGTGGATTATGGGTGGATTTCAAACGGATTGGATTTTAAATGGTCTAGACCATTTAATCCATTTACACTAAATGGATTAAAAAGATTGGATTTTAAATGGTCTAGACCATTTAATCCATTTAGTATGGTCAACAGTCAGTCAATACCGGCCAACAATTGGTCAATGCCGGTCAACACCGGTCAACAGTTAGTCAACGTCGGTCAACAGTCAGTCAATTGCTAGTGGATTGTAAATGGATTATAAATGGATACATTTAGTAATGTGATTTTTAAATGGATTGTTAATGAATTTTTAATAATGAACCATTTATGGACCATTTAAGTAAATGGTCCAATTTGTCATCTCTAGAGGTAAGCAATAAACAAAGCTCCTCGAGTTCCCACAAGGACATTAGGATCAGGTGATGAGATGGTGTCGACTGTGGATGAAGCTATGGGTTGTGCGTCTTCAATTATCTTGCTTGTCTGTTGTGCAGCATCTACCACTGTTTGCGAAATGATATTTTTTTTAAAATGAACCGAGAATTTCAGTCAATGATTGAAAAAGGGGCAATCATAGCAACACTGATGTAGCGGATCCCATAAGAACTCCGTTAAGCGCTCTTGGGCGAGAGCAATATCAGAATGGGTGACCGCCTGGAAAGTAAGTCCCCATAAATAAAAAACACAATGATGGAAAAACTCAAAGTTTTTCCATTTTTATGACTTTTGTAAATTAAATAGTACGTGAAATTCAAAGTTTTTGAAAAACTCATAAAATAACTAAGAAAGTCAAAAAAATTAAAATTTATGAACAAATCCATCAAAATAGGTTTTAAATAGTCACCCATTTTTTACAGGCGAGCTAATTTACCCGATCGAGTTAGAATGGGTGTCCATATCAGCTCATGAAAATCCCGGACCGTTCGGGCTAAAATTAGGGTCCAACCCCATTATTTTGGGTGGTGGAAGATATGGATGCACATTTTCGAACCGGACCGAAAGACCGATCGAGACCGATCGAGTTTTTTCGGATCGGTCCGGTCTCAGTCCCTAACGGGTCGGTCCGCGGTCCGACATTTTAGAGTTTATCGGGTTTCGGGTCGGTCCGCGGTCCGGCATTTTAGAGTTTATCGGGTTTCGGGTCGGTCGGGTCCAAACCCGTCAGGTTTCGATCTTGACCGCTTGGACCGACTAAATCACCTAATTAACCTAATTAGTAATTACCTTAATTACCTTAACCCCTAAATCCCACCACACCAAAAGGCAAAAATCCAACGCTCCTGGCGTCATCTCCATGCCTCCTGGAAAAGAACTGTGCGCTTCTGACGAGATTCG
>JAWWMW010001509.1:27611-40152 GCA_035048345.1 Echeveria elegans
CCCCCCCCCCCCCCCCCCCCCCCCCCCCGCAAGCTCTGGTTGTGAAGAAGGTTCGTACAACTGAGCTTGGTGCTTAGGACGGAGAGTGTGTCGCTGGATAAGCATTTGGTGAAGAGATCCGCGGGTTGAGCGGTAGAAGGAATAAACTGAGGATTTATGAAACCATCAAGAAGATGTTGGTGGATAAGATGACAGTCAAGTTCCACATGTTTTGTGCGTTAATGGAAGACGGGATTCCGAGCAATGTAGAGGGCCGATTTGTTGTCTCAAAAGAGTGGAATTGGAAGAGGAACTGAACCATGAAGATCAGATAAAAATCTGGTAAGCCAAACAAGTTCGCTACATGTTTCAGCCATAGAGCGGTACTCTGCCTCAGCAAACAAACGAGAAATGACCCCCTATTTCCTCGTTTTACAGGATAGAAGAGAGTGACCCAACATGATAACGTAACCAGTGATAGATAGGCGAGTGGGAGGACACGAAGCCCAATCAGAGTCACAGAATGGAAGGAGTTCTAATTTTTGATTAGCAGCATAAAATAATCATTTCGCCGGAGCTGATTCCAGGTATCTTAAAACTTTATGTTCAGCACATAAATGTTCTTCTCTAGGATTAGTCATGAATTGACTAAGTATGTGGACTGGGAATGAGAGGTCAGGTCTTGTGATGGTAAGGTATATCAATTGACCAACTAAGTGTCTGTATGGTGTAGGATCATGTAGTTAAGGGGAAGTAGAGATCGCTAATTTTTGCTTAGTATCCATAGGTGTTGTAGAAGGTTTACAACCTATAAGACCATCCTGATTGATGAAATCTAGTGCATACTTTCGCTGCTTCACAAAGATTCCATTAGATGAGTGGCTTATCTCAATTCCCAAGAAATAAAGCAAACGACTTAGATCTTTAATTTTGAACTGAGAATCGATGAAGAGTTTGATCTAATCAATACGAACAGTAGAAGTCCCAGTTATTAGCACATCATCAACATAAAGTAGAATGATTATAAAGTCGTTGCCTTCGCCATAAGTGAATAATGAGTAGTCATTTAGGCTAGTCATAAAACCATAGGCATTAAGGGCATCATTATAGCGACTGAACCACTGGCGTGAAGCTTGTTTAGGACCATAAATACTTTTAATTAAGCAACAGACTTTGCCTTGAGATTTTTCCGACTAAAAGAATCCAGGAGGTAGTTTCATATAGACTTTTTTCATTTAAAACCCCATGTAAGAATGCATTGTTAACATCCAATTGAGAAATAGTCCATCGTTTAGAAGCAGCAAGGGATATGATTGTACGAACAGTAGTCATTTTGGCTACAGGAGCAAATGTTTCTTTATAGTCTAACCCTTCTTCTTGAGTATACCCTTTAGCAACTAGGCCTACTTTATGTCGTTCCACCGAACCATCTAAGTTGCGCTTAGTTTCATAGACTCATTTACATCCAATGCAATTCTTGCCTTCTGGTAATTCAGTAATCTCCCATGTGTTATTACTTTGCAGAGCTTCAAGTTCATTAGTCATGACTTGTATACATAGAGGATTTTTGCTTGCCTGTGCAAAGCTGGTGGAATCCTCGTCGGAAGATATATGGAGAGCAAGAGTCTGAAATCTGTGGGAGCATCCAGAGTAATCCAGGTAATTAATTAGAGGATATCTGGATTTTGTGTGATTTAGGGTACATACACAGTCATTAAGCTTGGCAGGGGCGTTATGTGTTCTAGATGATTTACAAATAAGTGGGACAGTGGTTTTAGAGGGAGTATCAGGCAAGGAAAGGGTGTGAGTGATGGATGTAAGATTAGAATCTGAAGAAGTGGGAAATAAAGGAGTGGGAGTTTGTGTATGAGTAAAATTAGGTTGTAAAAGTTCAGTAACAGGGTCATGAGTAGGAAAAGGAACTGTTTGTGTAGGAAAGGAATGTGTGGTATCATGGATGTAGTTGGGTGTAGCAAAGGAAAAAATGGCTTCATAAAAAATAACATCTCGGTTTGACAAAAATCTCATGACTAATGAGGTTATATAACTTGAACCCTTTTTGACCGAAAGGGTATCCTAGGAAACACATGGCTTTGCCATCGGTTCAAACTTGCTTTTCATTGGGGACACATTAGTTGCATAACATAGACACCCAAATACTTTGATAAGGTTGAAATTAGGATGAGTGTCGAATAGTACCTCATATGGAGATTTTTCTTGTAATGTTTTTGAGGGAATTCTGTTGATTATGTAGGTTGAGTTCAAAATGGTGTCTCTTCAAAAGCTTACAGGCACCATTGCTAAGGGAGTTCGTGGAACAATCACTTATGCTGCAGCAGAAAAGGTACCACTTAAAACTTAATCTATACCAGATCAGCAAACTTTTACATTGAGCACCAACCAACTTAACCAATTGATGGCACTTCTCCATCAATCCAAAGGAACTGGAGGACAAACATCACAAGATCAGTTAATGTCAGGTATCACTTGTTTGACACATACTACTCTCTCTTATGATAATTGGATCATAAATAGTAGTGCTATTGATCATATTACTCCTTGTTTGCATATCTTACATGATGTCAAACAACTGCTTATTCCAGATAAGGTTTCTATGCCTAATAGAAACACTATCTCTGTCACACACAGTGGAAAGTCTACAATCAACAACCATCTTACTCTCTGTGAAGTTCTTTATGTTCCAGAGATTCAGTACAACTTACTCAGTGTATCCAGACTCACCAAAGGTTCTAACAAGATTATTCAGTTCACTGACAAAAAGTCATATCTACAGGACACACAGATCGGGACTTTACTTCCAATTGGTGATGTTGTTGAGAATTTATATATCCTTCGGACAGAGTCAAACAGAACTTGCCTAACTACCCAATCAGATCAACATTCAGCAGTCTCGTGGCATAAAAGATTGGGCCATGTTCCATTCCCTAACTTTCTTCCTATTTTGCAAAACATATTCATAAGTTAAGTTGCAAGGATGCTACTTGTTTTTGTGATATTTGTCCACATGCACGTCAACACAGATTGCCTTTTCCAGACAGTATTTCTCAAAGCAAAGAAACTCTCGAACTTTTTCACATTGACATTTGAGGACCATATAAAGTTCCTACATTTTCTGACGCAAGATATTTTCTGACCATAGTAGATGATTATTCTAAATTTACTTGGACATTTCTTATGAGCATCAAAATTGAAGTTGCTGATCATTTGCAACGTGCTGATTTGCGGAAGCTGGAGGGTTTGATTGAGACATGATAGTGGGCTGAAAGTATGAAGTAGTAGAAGAAACGAAAAGGATTGTGTTGAAGTAGTGCCTCTTATTGGCCTGATAGCATGTGAAAAGGGAGGTGGTCGGAACCGAGAAGTGATCGGAATTGATGAAAACCGATCAAGTAGATAGGGAATGTGAACTGGAAGGTTTCAAGGAAATGCAAAAGTTTTATTAAGATTGTATTCATTGTTTTTATTGATAGATACAAGATGTATTTATACAGAATATCCAGCTTTTATGAAATAACAGAATCGGTCCTTGACTTACTTGGTAATTGCAGAATCAGTCCTCAAGGTCTTCAAGAATTATAGAAACATCCTTAGGGCAATTAATCGATTCAAGCGATGGAGGAGTGAAGAACGATTGCGATATCGATGTGCAACTGGAGGCTAGAATCGAAGACGAGCTAGAGTTGCCAACAGAAGAGTATATAATTTTCACCGTTCAATTTAAATGAATCAATGAATTTATTCGAATTTTTATATAAATTGCATGTTAAATGTTGAGGTTCACTGACGTTTATCATTTCAAGTCATGCGATCTGTGTCGCAAAAATCATGTCATTTGACCTCAAAAGTTGTTAGCAAACGGTACTCAAAACGAAACGATTTTGGCGGAGGCGATTTGGTTAGCGACTTCGCACGACAATTTGGTGCGGATGTAGCAGTTGTTCCGTGTCGTTTCGCCGTGGTAGCTAATCATCTTTGAAGAATTTGAGGCGACGTTTCGGAGCAAAAAGTCGATTCGGCAGAGGCGATTTGGTTAGCTACTTCGCACGGTGATTTGGTGCAGATGTAGTAATTTTCCGTCTCGTTTCGCCTTGGTATTTTAATGATGGTGAGGCGAAAGGAAGACTCTCCTCAAATTTTCAATTGTTGATGAAGGAATTTACCGCTCTACTTTGCCGCATCCTCCCAAATTGCCTCTTCCCGTTGTTTCCGCCTTCTATGTCTTGAATCTGACTGGACTGGGTACCTATGCTTTGTCAATATGTCGGATTGTGGGTAATCCGGCGTAGATGGTCGTCTCTTGCAACATAAGTGCCTGAGGTGTTGTTCATGGTTTCTACTGGTGGTCAGAAATCTGGTTCGATTTGTTTTGTTCAATGCTTCCGTCCCAGATGAGTTTCGTTGCCCAAATTCCAAGTTTCAGGATGAGTATATACAGAATTATTTGATGAAGGAGCACAGGACGTAAACGTTTATTGAAGATCTCAACAATTGAAGGAGAAAGTGAAGGTCATCAAGGAGGCAGACATCAAGGACATCAAGTTACTCATAAACCAGTTACAATTCTCTCCTCTTCTGCGACGCGTCCTATGAAGGGTGAGAGGTGTTTATTTGAGCATTTACTACTTCTTAGTTAGATTGCTCGTTGTTTATTTGAGCATCTACTACTTCGTAGTTAGATTGTATAGATATTTGGACGTAAAGTTTATGCTGCGTTTCGTAACTTTATGTTACAGATTTGCTATGAACATGATGAAGAACGGAGGAAGACGGAAGGCAAGGATGTTGCAATATGTAAGTAGAACAGCTTTGTCCATTTCCATATGATCTCATTCAGCAGGAGCTGAAGCGTTACCCAAGTATGTCTATTGATTTGTTAGTTTGATTGATTTTTCTAGCTGGATAGTAGTAGTAAAATCTTTAAGATGTTAGTTTCCACTTGCCTTTCAATTCCTGATTTACTTGTTACATACAAAGCTGTGATGGGTGCTCTTATATATCTGCTTTACGATATGATGAAACTCTAAGCCTGTTTCTTTGTTGCCTATTAGTTTTGGCAAATAGCTTCTGTCTGCCTTGTTGTTATGATTCAGATGCTGAAGTCGTTTGGTATCAAGAAGAGTTAATGAACATGGGTGGATATAGCTACATTGCACCTCGTCTTTGCGCTGCCATGAAAGCTCTCGCCAGAGGAACCATGGATGACATCAATTATGTTGATCGTGCCCCATCAGCAGCTACTGCCACTGGTTTCTATATCGTTCATGTGAAAGAGCAGACTGAGCTTGTGCAGAAAGCCATACAGCCGGAACCCATCAATTATCCTTTCTGACTTTCTTTGCTTGTGTATCATTTTTCATTAACAATGGTCTGCCGCTGCCCAGGAAAAAAGTTGTACTTTTGCTATAAAGTGGTCTGGCACTTTTGTGCCACTTACCATGGAGTTTGCTCCGTCATAGACCTGATATAGGTGGAACCTTAAAAACTCTATGCAGCAGTTAATAATACTGACACTGAATCATGTTTTTGTTCTTTGATACGCGCAACTGTTGGCATTTACTAATGTCCCTACGCATCTCTATGTTTTTACTTGCGAAACTACTTTCAACTTCAAGATGTTGACACTCATAATTATAGATAAAATGTTGAGAGCACTCAGAAAAAGTACTGAGAAAGTGAAAAACACGTCACATGCGGCTGAAAAGGAATGAAGCCTTTCTTGTGTAAATTGTGCTTTTCAATTACATTGTAAAACCTAGACAAAAGAGTTTATATATACAGATGTTGTTTTATCCTAATTACGTGTCAGTCCCCCATAAATTGGTTATTTGTGTAACCCTCCAAGAATGTCATAATTGCATTATGGCACAGAAGAAACACTAATTGCAATCGGGTCCATCTTCTGGATCTGAATCAAGTGAGTCGTTGCTTCTCAATTGATCTTCAGCTTCATCCTCACTTCTCGGCTGATTCTCAACATAAAGATTTGTATTTGTAGATGCTTTTTTAGATGACACTCCTATAATTTTTATTTACATTTAAATACCCACTCATTTTCGCATTAATGAATCGAAATCCAAAATCCATTTCCATCAAATTTATCCACAATTATTTTTTGCATGGTAATTTAGAACATTAGAGATGTGATTGAAAATCCCATTAATACAAACTGGCCACTAACGGCGCGGTTCTGCCGACACTGCATTATCCGCTTGGCATGATTCCATTGGGAAACTCTTGCCGGTCGCTGCTCTTCATTCCCGGATTCCGAAATTCAGCATTTCGCTCCGATCATCTTCTCCGACGCTGATTGGAAACCATGTCTACGCTGACTCCATCACTCAGCTTGACTTCAACTCACTCGTCCCCACTCCGAATCTCTCCAGCTTCTAACCGTTCAAACTCAAATCCTTCGACTCGTAGCCTGCTTTCGGTCGCTCGAGTTTCAGTACAAAATCGACGCTGCGAGCCGCCGAGTTGAGAATCCCCGCTTCGGCGGTCGTTAATAACGACGTCGTTGATGCGCTCGGAGAGGTTGTGATTTTTAGGTCTAGCGGTGAATCAGCCGGGTTTAAGGAGCGTTGAGATCAGCAAGAGGTTCGCATCTCATGCTTAGTGATTAGATAATTAAGTCTCTTAATTAGTTACTTAATTTAGTCTCTAATGTTGCCACTGGGGGAGAAGCAGACTTGACTGCCGGAGGTGGGGAGGCCAGTGCTACGGGAAGGACTGAGGAGACTTGAGTGAATTTTTTTTCTTCAATCGGACCTCTAAAGTTTTTAAAAATGCAATTAGCGGTAAATTTGACGGAAATCAACTTTGTTTGTCGATTGGTTTAGTGTAAAAACGAGCAGGTATTTAAATAAAAGTTAAAACCATATAAGTGTCTTTTGGATAAACGGCTACAAATATGAATCTTTATATAGAATTACCCCTAAATTCAAATACGTATTTTTTCGGAAAAATTATGCAATAAGTAGAATGAATTATGAAATCTATAAAGAATGAATGGATATCGACGGCAAATTGGAGACAGAATCAGGTAAAGAAAGCAAGAGACATGTACCAATTATATAGTGCCTGTTACTCACCTTCTAGACATGATCTAAAGAAACAATTTTGGGACAAAATGCAGAACCACTCATTCAGACCCAGGAAGCAATTTGGTGCTACTAGTCGTGCCAACGCGCCCTGGGATGATCCGTGATGGGGACACCACCTCCGCGAACGAGAAGTTGTATGAGTCAGTTCCTAACCTGCTTTGCTGCCATCCTTTGCCTCCTGAAAATCCATCAGCAACAATCCAGCAGTTTTTGAAGCCTAAATTTGTCAGGTACTTGGCCACTAATTTTGCAGAGTCTGAGTACCTAAAAAGTAGATGCAAGTGGTACTGTCAGGTATTTGAAAATTCAAGTTTGGAGAGTACATTATCGAATATGATATTGTTAGAGGAAAGAGCTTACGAATCCAGAATAACAATATTTGAACTTTTGCCGAGCTTCTTGAGATAGGAAATCTTCAATGCAGCTATTTCAGCCTCCACTCTCTTTGTATTTCTAACAAGGCCTCTCAGTTTGCTAGGTAACTCCTCCAATCTGCAAAACCTTGACACTCATAATGAACAATTTCCTCAAAATGATTTTTACCCGCCAAAATAGCAAAAGAAAGTTCCTCTATGCAAAGACTCCTGTTGATATTTTTGTTTCTGGTTTTTCCGGAAACTATATACTATAGACACCTTAGCAGTATGATTCTATTTCCATTCTGTGAGTGCCGAGTTGATGAAACTTACGGAACTTGTATCATCTTGCTTTTAGCACTTGATGGAAGACGAGGAATGCCTGTCTTGTTCTTGTCCTTTTCTGATCGTACATCAACCATGACGTGATTTTGTGTGCACATAAGGTCAAGTGTCTGAGCAGGAGTCAGGGCCCCTACAAATGAATGAAGACTTGCAATGAAATCAAATCCCCGGAAGGGAAAAAGAAGCTCACATTTGTTTTAGTAGGAAGAAAATCATACCCTTGTAGCCACGCAAGTTGAAGGATATAGCAGAGAAAATGGGTGGGAGGAGGAGGTAAGCAATAAATAAAGCTCCGCCAGTCCCCACAAGGACAGTGGGATCAGCTGATGAGATGGTGTCCACTGTGGATGAAGCTATGGGCTGAGCCTCTTCAATTACCTTGGTGGTCTGCTGCGCAGCATCCACCACTATCTGCCAAATTACAGTCAGAATGAAATTAGGAAGTTAAGTCATCAACAAAATGATAGAGAAAAAAGGCCTTTCATTGTAGGAGAATTATGAGTCGTTGAAAATAGATGAATGCAGCCAATCAGGGATATGAGTAGAAACCTTAGCAGCACTGAAGACAGGCTCAGTGTCAAAACCAGAGTTCTGAATAGCCTCTTGAGCCTTCTTGGAAGCCTCGGAAAGCACAGGTGACGCAGCATTGAAGGCCTGCTCAGTCACTTGATTCAGCACTGGCAAGGCAGGCTTCACTGCCTCAGTTACAATACCATACACGCGCTGCACAGTTTCAAAAACCCCAGAACTCATCTCCTTAGCCTGATTGATACTGTTCTCCATCTGTTCAGCCATTCATATAAATAAACTCATTGAATCACAACAGCAACTAAATAAAACTACTAACAAATAACGGTACCTCGGTGAGAGAAGAGACAATCTGATCCTTGGAGAGAGTGAGTGCTTGAGCTTCATGTGGAGCTGTGAAGAGAGCAAAAAGAGAGACTGTGGTGAGTGGCAGTGACCGGGACGAAGATTTGAGGAGATGGGGTTTAGTGATGATGTTGGTATTGGTGGTGGTGGGTTTAGGCCTTGGGGCTGAAGAGGATAGAGATGGTCTAAGTGTGGTGGCAGAAGCTCTCAATACCATCTCCATTGCCATGTACTTTTGAGAGAGATGTGATTTGAGGAAGTTGTAGTTGTTATAAATGGTTTTATGTTTGAGGAAATGGTAAGAAATGTGTGATGGAGAAGAAGTGGATACTTAAGCCTGGAATATTAGAGATTTTGTTGGCTTGGATTGTCTTGAACAACCTCACTTGCACTTGTCCATTTGGCTATTGACATGTCTGTCACAAGTGTGCAACAGCCTCATACAGTTGAGGGTCATGTGTGGGCAAGTTGAGGAATGGATGATGCTCAAGAGGCTCCATTTGCTTAGTTTTTGCCAAGTTGGAATTTTGAGAGGTCCAAAGTCCAAACGCAAAACCTTGGTGCATTTTTCTGATTATAAGGTTCATCTCTAAATCAGTAAATTTCCGATCAGGCAGGCTCTCCCTCTGCCACAACAGGGTGCGGGAGAGCTGAAATAAGTACTGTCAAAACCTCATAACAACTAGGGTTGAATCAGGATGAACCGAAAATTGACGTTCCCGCGAGGTTGCGGCAGAGTAGAAAGAAATATCTGCGCCCTGATTGTATGCTGAAATCATTTGATTCAAAACTTTTTGCCCAGGTCATTTCCAAAGTTTTTTTTTTTTACTTTTTGCCTATTCGCACAAATTACTCTCCTCCAGTGTACAGGTTGACTGTAAAAGAGCAATCCGACTAACTGTGAAACAACTTCAATTGGGCTAGGAATTCACAATTTACATCAGCAATGGGAATAAATGGAAACTGTACAGAGAGTTTAACTGAATAAACACTCTATGATCTTGAGTCATGGAAAACTGTATTTGTTCACCATAAAGTCGTGCAGGTTCATCTACAAACCTTGTTAGCGGGCTCAAAACCATACCCGTGTTTGTAAGCGAAGCGACTTAGCTGATCATAGCCTGCAAGTACTCCTGCTCCAGCTACTCCTAGAAGCATGTTGGCAGTGACTCCTTTAAACAAGGCATTTAAACCTTCTACGTGAACAATTTCACGAAATGCATGAAGTCCGCTGCGATATTTTACGGGCTGCCCTGAAGTCATCATCATTCTTCGTCTTATTGTGTCAAAAGGGTAAGCGCAAACTCCAGATATTGATGTTATGCTCCAACCTAGGAAGAAACTAGCCAAGAAATTGCCCTGCACAGTTATAAAACGAGTTCAAAATCTCCAAAGAATCCAAATTTTCTTTGCACTTCACAAGCTTAAAGAAATGCTACTTTGCATTAGAACAATGAAACCACTAGTGTGTGATCATAACTAAGATACAAAAGCTTATTAGGAAATTATGATTCATACCTCAAAAGGCCCCACCAACACTAAGGGTTTGATGGAGTCATACAGCCCAAAGTACATTCCGCGATACATAGTTATTCCCATAATCGATACACTAAAGCCACGATATAACCCCCCAATCCCATCAGTTGATAACGTCTTTCTGTAAACATCAAAAATTCCCTTAAACTGGTGCTGACCATGAATTGGGCATTCTTTGGCATCCATTCCTAACCGAGTGCGAGCATAATCCAAGTGATACAAAAATAAAGAGGTTGTGGCTCCTGCAGCACTCCCAGACGCTATATTCCCGATAAACCATTTTGTATACCCATCGTTCTCTTTTGAATAACCAATGATGCTCTTGAAATAACCTTTGAATGCAAAGTTGAAAGCCTATCAGAAGTGAGTTCAAAAGTTCCATTAATCAAATACCTCTAGTTCTGACATTCATATCCTATTACATGTCTTGGAAAATGCATTGTCGCACTTGTATATATCTTAAAGAAACTTTGCATTACAGAACAACAAGCCTCTGTAAAATAGCCTCTATAATTAGCTTAAGATAAGAGAAAATTATTCACTACAAGTACATAACACTATCACCAAGACCCCCATGCTAAAACTGAGATGATATGCTTCAGAAAAAACTGTGATATGAGTAGTCAAGTTTTATTTGTTTGGAAACAGGTATATGCGTGTGAGATGGGTGCAGTTACTTTGCGACCTAAATGCTTCTCAGTTTTATCTTGCACAAAGAAATCTCCAACCATGTCATTAAAAATTAACAATCTTCATCTTACAAAGAAACCCAGAAGCATAGCTTGCATAAAATTAAATGCATTGATGTCTGACCCAAAACTAAACACAAAATTCTATCGGCAGCCATAATAGTTTTTTCTCGAAAAAAAAAATACTAAGACCCTAAGACCAATCTGAAAATTGTGAGGGAAAATGAGTACGTAAATTTCCAGCTTACTAAGAAACTAATAACAAAACAAAAATACTAACATTTCCAGCAAAAAAATTCCCTTTGGATTTTCAATCTCATCTTCTTTACAAAATAAATTCCAGGATCCAAACGGAAGGTAATATAAATAAATAATGCTGTGCCAATGGAGCAGTGAGAATTTCAAACAACTTCAGCCTTTTGGCCAACATATAATCATAAATTGTAACAAACTCCTCAAAAGAAAATCAAACTCCAATTCTATCCTACACACAACAACAACATTCAAGTGAATTGGAGCATACCTGAGTTGGAAAATAGCGAATGACATTTGCCTGATTTCCTCTCCAAAAGGACAACACACCTTCCTCTTTCAACACTCTCTTGAAACAATCAGCAATACCTAAATACGGTCTTTTAAGCTGTCCTCTCTTGAGCATCTCCGCTTGATTCTGCAACAGAAGCTTCACTCTCTCGATCGGCGCTGCAGCTGTTTTGGACATTATTGCTGCGGCTCCTGCCATCATGAAATCCGATGAGAATTTGTCTGATTGAGTTGCTGCCATTTCTGTTGGCTGAAGACTCAGTGCGAATGGGAGAGGTCCGTCGGGAAAGAGGAGATGAAGAATGTCAGCCACACCTCATTCTCATCTTCGTCCGCTGCTTTACGGGATTGTTCACCATCGCTGACGCTGGTATAAAACGACACAGTTTTTTTTGGAAAGTAGAACGTGCACAATTTGGCCTTTGGGTGGAATAAGCGAAAACTCCGTTTTTACTCCTCTTTGTCATTTTTCTACTTATTATTATTGACAAGTGGCAAAGTCGTCAATTTTTTTTCATATTTTAATTCAATTTTAATAAAGATTTTTAACGTTTCTTTCTATAATTTTATTATTGTAATTGAAATTTTTGAATGCTACATATTTTTAATATAATATATATATAATAGAATAGAATAGCTATTCCATCTGAGAATTGTGAACCACACATATAGCGACAAAAAATAAGAATAACACTAAACTGGAATAAGGAAAATACACATATAACGATGAAAAATAAGAATAATCATAAACCGAAATAGGAATAGGAATAAACCGGAATAAGAGAAACAATTAAAAATAAATAATAATAATTTTAAATTTTAAAAAAATGTAAAATATTTAAAAAAATGTAAGAAATTTTAAAAATGGAAAAAATGGAAAATAAACATTTAAAAATTGTGCAGTAAATATTTAAATTTAACAGAGAAACAATTTCCGTCGGGACGACGGGCTCACCGCTAGTTTTTTTATATTATTTTTAATTTTGTGACAACTCGTCATCTGATAGGATCGGGGTTAGTTATAAAACTAGTCTAGAAACTGTGAGGAACCTAGACTACGTTCGCAGGTTCTTGTACTTTGATACTTACGCAGCGGAAT
>JAWWMW010001510.1:629-3129 GCA_035048345.1 Echeveria elegans
TAAGTACATGTGACAATCGGGAAAGGGTACGGATTATAAATCATATAGGAATTTTTAAAATCCATTTATTTGATTGATTCATCAATAGTGTTCGCCCAGAATCCCTTTTTGACTCTGGACCATTCATTCTACTATTATTAGTGAGCAATAATGGAATAATTCTATCATAGAGATAAGGGACATAATTCACATGGATATAGTAAGTCTCGCTTGGGCTGCTTTAATGGTAGTCTTTACTTTTTCCCTTTCACTCGTAGTATGGGGAAGAAGTGGACTTTAGAAGCACTCCTAATTTAGTTGAGAAATGAAAAGGTATCAATTGTTTTATAGATCGTTCTGCAACGCATTCTTTATTTAAATTGAAATAATTTTCAAATAAAAATATCTTCATTTCGAAATTCCATTAGATTCTAGTGGAGAAATGTATTCTATAACAGTAAAACAATTATTTCAGATTCATTGGAAGTTTTCAGATTCATTGGAATATAAATATATATATATATATATATAAATGTATGAAAGAAAAGATTGGGTCCTACGTCAATTCCAAATATGGATTAATAACTACATATATTGAATTGAAGATTGAAGATAGAAGCTAATATAGCATACCCTTTTTATTAGAAAGTCAAGTACAACTTTATACACTACTATAACACTAATAGAGAGTATGGTAAGTAATAAAGCAATTTCTTACTTACCATACTCTCGGATCTCATAGAATATCGCCGATTATAGCCCCTTGATTTCAGCAAAAATAGAATACTTTTCTTTTGATTTCTTCAAAGAATTCAGAAGTCGAGTTTCATTTAAAGTAATTAATTAATTATTTTGACTTACTGTTTTTACGTAAATTATAAGTAGAAAAGCAGTAGGAACTAAAATGAACAGTGCAGTAGCAATAAATGAAAGAATATTTACTTCCATAATCTCATCGTTTTTTTTTATTTCACAATACAATAACTCGGGATTTAATCCCATAGAGATGATAAATCTTTCACCTGTCAATTCAATGAATGCATTACCTATCGATGATATTGAATCGGATCAATATCATGAATAACAATATCTGAGCTATTAAATTAATTAGTCGTGGAGAATTAATAGTATATAACATATGAAGATCTTTTATCCATACCGAATCCAAGATAGGATTCCCGGACCAATCAAAAATTCCTTTATTTATCCTTCTTTTCTGTTCTTTCTTTTCTATAACCTACCTTAGGTCTTCCTTCTAGAACCATCAAATGAAGTATAATCTAACCCGTCCGTTTCCATTAACTACAAAACCCCACCAACAAACAATACAAGCGAAGTGGAAAAAGACAGGAATTAGGTTTTAAATTTTAGTGATCCTCTTTTCTTTGGAAGACAAAACAAAGAAGTATGAGAAAGACGAGTCGCGGCCGAAAAGATGAAATATTCTGTCAACTTCACTATTTTAGTTATTTTCATTTTATTTTAGGGTGTGTTCTTTCTTCGAGAGAATCCTGAAAAAAAAAAATAGAGGGAAACCCCTTCGGAATTCAATTATTCTCTCTGTCCCTTCATTTCACAGAAAATGGAGAGGCGAATTGATGTACTTATTGGATCCGTCGGGACTGACGGGGCTCGAACCCGTAACATCCGCCTTGACAGGGCGGTGCTCTAGCCTATTGAACTACAATCCCAGGGAAATAAGAAGAGATCTAGCAGAAAATTTAGATTCTTTTTTTTATTCTCTTGTCTTGTATCAGGTATTTCTTAAGAACAAGAGGGTTATACCATCTGATAGTAGATTGGCGAATTGTTGGGCCGAGCTGGATTTGAACCAGCGTAGACATATTGCCAACGAATTTACAGTCCGTCCCCATTAACCACTCGGGCATCGACCCAACGCCTAATTCATTTTAGACGTTCCATAATCAACTTCCTTTCGTCTCCCAAGTAGACTTGACAAATACATATCACTTGAAATCAAATATAACATTTGATATAAAATAGAAAGTCTCTTCTGAGTAGACTAATAGAAGGACTTGACAAATACGGATCACTTGATAGAAAATCCCACTCCTATAGTCTTTAGTCTTGGTATACCCCCAGAGGGACTTGAACCCTCGTTTTCTCCGTGAAAGAGAGAGGTCGTAACCACTGGACCATAGGGGCCTATGCCACCTTCATTCATAAATCAACTAGAAATAGGTAATAAGACAAATACCATAGGTAACTAAGGCCACCTTAACTTAATATAACTCAGGCCTGGAGCCGCCTTTAGGATTTAGGTGATGCATAGTATATAAATAAAAGGGAAAAACTCGTTAACTATTCTGAGGATTAATGGTAATCAAACTTTACCATTAAACTATACAATCTTGAAACTTGATTTCATTGGTCTTTCTCGTCTTTATCTTTCTGATTCCCAAAGGGTTATGCGTTGGATCCAAGATCCTTCACTCCGCAGTAGATTCAAGGTGGTTTACCAAACTATGATTTGTTCGGTCAAATTATATTGAGCCCTAAG
>JAWWMW010001510.1:8129-14779 GCA_035048345.1 Echeveria elegans
GCTTCGATACATTTCGAAATCGAGAGATGTCTACCGGGGGGGGCTCTATCAGACAACAATTAGCCAATCTAGATTTACGAAGTATTATAGATTCTTCATTGATAGAATGGAAAGAATTGGAGGAAGAAGAACCCACAGGGAATGAATGGGAAGATCGAAAAGTTGGAAGAAGAAAAGATTTTTTGCTTAGACGCATGGAATTGGCTAAGCATTTTATTCGAACAAATATAGAACCAAAATGGATGGTTTTGCGTCTATTACCAGTTCTTCCTCCTGAGTTGAGACCAATCTATCATATAGATGAGGATAAACTAGTGACCTCGGATATTAATGAAATCTATAGAAGAATTATCTATCGGAATAATACTCTTACAGATCTATTAACAACAAGTATAGCTACGCCAGAAGAATTAATAATATCTCAGGAAAAATTGCTGCAAGAAGCCGTGGATGCACTTCTTGATAATGGAATCTGCGGACAACCGATGAGGGATGATCATAATAGAGTTTACAAGTCTCTTTCAGATGTAATTGAAGGCAAAGAAGGAAGAGTTCGCGAGACTTTGCTTGGTAAACGGGTTGATTATTCAGGGCGGTCAGTGATTGTCGTGGGCCCTTCACTTTCATTACATCGATGTGGATTGCCTCGCGAAATAGCAATAGAACTTTTCCAGGCATTTGTAATTCGTGACCTAATTAGAAAACATCTTGCTTCGAACATCGGAGTTGCTAAAAGTCAAATTCGAAAAAAAAAACCGATTGTATGGGAAATACTTCAGGAAATTCTGGATGACCATCCTGTATTGCTGAATAGAGCGCCTACTCTGCATAGATTAGGCATACAGGCATTCCTGCCCATTTTAGTGGAAGGGCGTGCTATTTGTTTACATCCATTAGTTTGTAAGGGCTTCAATGCAGACTTTGACGGGGATCAAATGGCTGTTCATGTGCCTTTATCTTTGGAGGCTCAAGCAGAGGCACGTTTACTTATGTTTTCTCATATGAATCTTTTGTCTCCAACTATTGGAGATCCCATTTCTGCACCAACTCAAGATATGCTTAGTGGACTCTATTTCTTAACGAGTGGAAATCGTCGGGGTATTTGTGTAAATAGGTATAATCCATGTAATCGTATAAACTATCAAAATGAAGATAATAACTATAAGTATACAAAAAAAAAAGAACCTTTTTTTTCTAATGCCTATGATGCAATTGGAGCTTATCGGCAAAAACGCATCAATTTAGGTAGTCCCTTGTGGCTGCGGTGGCGACTAGATCAACGCGTTATTGCTGCAAGAGAAACTCCCATCGAAATTCACTATGAATCTTTGGGGACCTATTATGAGATTTATGGACACTATCTAATAGTAAGAAGTATAAAAAAAGAAATTCTTTATATATATATTCGAACCACTCTCGGTCATATTTCTCTTTATCGAGAAATAGAAGAAGCCATACAGGGGTTTTGGCAGGGCTGTTGTAATTCTATGCTACCAGGGGGAATTCGAGTCTCACCGGGTTAACTAGGACTATAATTGCAATTGCGGAATTTCTACGTGAATCAAGATCTAGAAAAGGAAGTTTTACAATCACTGACTCAAACCCATTGTCAAATTCTACTCAGCGCAATATGGAGGTACTGATGGCAGAACGGCCCACTCAGGTCTTTCACAATAAAATGATAGACGGAACTGCCATGAAACGACTTATTAGTCGATTTATTGATCACTATGGAATAGGATATACATCACATATCCTGGATCAAGTAAAGACTCTGGGTTTCCGACAAGCTACCGCCGCATCCATTTCATTAGGAATTGATGATCTTTTAACAATACCTTCTAAAAGATGGCTAGTTCAAGACGCTGAACAACAAAGTTTTATTTTGGAAAAACACCATCATTATGGGAATGTACACGCGGTAGAAAAATTACGTCAATCGATCGAGATCTGGTATGCCACAAGTGAATATTTGCGACAAGAAATGAATCCTAATTTTCGGATGACCGATCCTTTTAATCCAGTCCATATAATGTCTTTTTCGGGAGCCAGAGGAAATGCATCTCAGGTACATCAATTAGTAGGTATGAGAGGATTAATGTCGGATCCCCAAGGGCAAATGATTGATTTACCCATTCAAAGCAATTTACGCGAAGGACTCTCTTTAACAGAATATATTATTTCTTGTTACGGAGCCCGTAAAGGAGTTGTGGATACCGCTATCCGAACATCAGATGCAGGATATCTCACGCGCAGACTTGTTGAAGTAGTTCAACACATTGTTGTACGTCGAACAGATTGCGGCACCGTCCGAGGTATTTCTGTAAGTCCTCGAAATGGAATGATGGCGGACAGGATTTTTATCCAAACATTAATTGGGCGTGTATTAGCAGATCATGTATATATAGGTTCGCGATGCATTGCTACTAGAAATCAAGATATTGGAGTTGGACTTGTCAATAGATTCATAACTTTTAGAGCACAACCAATCTCTATTCGAACTCCCTTTACTTGTAGGAGTACGTCGTGGATTTGTCAATTATGTTATGGCCGAAGTCCAGCTCATGACGACCTGGTCGAATTGGGAGAAGCTGTAGGTATTATTGCAGGTCAATCTATTGGAGAACCGGGCACTCAATTAACATTAAGAACTTTTCATACCGGCGGAGTATTCACAGGGGGTACTGCAGAACATGTGCGAGCCCCTTCTAATGGAAAAATAAAATTCAACGAGGATTTGGTTCATCCGACACGTACACGTCATGGACATCCTGCTTTTCTATGTTCTAGAGACTTATATGTAACTATTGAGAGTGAAGATATTATACACAATGTGTGTATTCCGCCCAAAAGTTTTCTTTTAGTTCAAAATGATCAATATGTAGAATCAGAACAAGTCATTGCTGAGATTCGCGCGAGAACATCCACTTTGAATTTGAAAGAGAAAGTTCGAAAACATATTTATTCTGACTCAGAGGGCGAAATGCACTGGAATACCGATGTGTACCATGCACCTGAATTTACATATGGTAATATTCATCTCTTACCAAAAACAAGTCATTTATGGATATTATTAGGGGAGCCCTGGAGATCCAGTCCAGGCCCCTGTTCGATCCATAAGGATCAAGATCAAATAAACGCTTATTCTCTTTCTGTTAAGCGAAGATATATTTCTAACCCCTCAGTAACTAATAATCAAGTTAGACACAAATTTTTTAGTTCGTATTTTTCTGGTAAAAATCAAAAAGGAGATAGGATTCCTGATTATTCAGAACTTAATCGAATGACATGTACTGGTCGTTGGAATCTCAGATATCCGTCCATTCTCGAGGGGAATTCTGATTTATTGGCAAAGAGGCGAAGAAATAGAGTCATCATCCCACTCGAATCGATTCCAGAAGGAGAGAACCCACTCATACCTTCTTCGGGTATCTCAATTGAAATCCCCAGAAATGGTATTCTCCGTAGAAATAGTATTCTTGCTTATTTTGATGATCCTCGATATATAAGAAAGAGCTCGGGACTTACTAAATATGAGACTAGAGAACTTAATTCAATCGTCAACGAAGAGGATTTGATTGAATATCGAGGAGTCAATGTACTTTGGCCAAAATACCAAAAGGAAGTAAATCCATTTTTTTTTATTCCCGTGGAAGTCCACATTTTGGCCGAATCTTCTTCCATAATGGTACGGCACAATAGTATTATTGGGGTAGATACACAAATAACTTTAAATCGAAGAAGTCGGGTAGGCGGATTGGTCCGAGTGAAGAAAAAAGCAGAAAAAATTAAACTGATAATCTTTTCTGGAGATATCCATTTTCCTGGAAAGACAAATAAGGCATTCCGATTGATACCACCAGGAGGGGGAAAACAGAATTCCAAAGAATACAAAAAATTGAAAAATTGGCTCTATATCCAACGAATGAAACTTTCCAGGTATGAAAAAAATTATTTTGTTTTGGTTCAACCTGTAGTCCCATATAAAAAAACAGATGGTATAAATTTAGGAAGACTTTTCCCGCCGGATCTCTTGCAGGAAAGTGATAATCTACAACTTCGAGTTGTCAATTATATCCTTTATTACGACCCAATTCTTGAAATTTGGGACACAAATATTCAATTAGTTCGGACTTGTTTAGTGCTGAACTGGGACCAAGACAAAAAGATCGAAAAGGCCTGTGCTTCCTTTGTTGAAATAAGGACAAATGGTTTGATTAGAGATTTTCTAAGAATCGACTTAGCGAAGTCCCCTATTTCGTATACCGGAAAAAGAAATGATCTGTCGGGTTCAGGATTGATCTCTGAGAATGGATCAGATCGCGCTAATGTCAATCCGTTTTCTTCCATTTATTCCTATTCCAATCCCAAGCCAAGGATTCAAGAATCCCTTAATCCAAATCAAGGAACTATTCATACGTTATTGAATCGAAATAAGGAATCTCAATCTTTGATAATTTTGTCATCATCTAATTGTTCTCGAATAGGCCCATTCAACGATGTAAAATCAACCAATGTGATAAAAGAATCAATCAAAAAGGACCTGCTCATTCCAATTAGGAATTCGTTGGGCCCCTTAGGAACAGGCTTTCCAATTTATAATTTTGATTTATTTTCCCATTTAATAACCCATAATCAGATCTTGGTAACTAACTATTTGCAACTTGATAATTTAAAACAGATTTTTCAAATACTTAAATATTATTTACTGGATGAAAATGGTAAAATTTATAATCCCTATTCGTGCAGTAACATCATTTTGAATCCATTGAATTTGAATTGGTATTTTCTCCATTACAATTATTGTGAAGAGACATCTACAATCGTTAGTCTTGGGCAGTTTCTTTGTGAAAATGTATGTATAGCCAAAAAAGGACCGCATTTAAAATCGGGTCAAGTTCTAATTCTTCAAGTTGACTCTGTGGTAATACGATCGGCTAAGCCTTATTTGGCTACTCCAGGAGCAACTGTTCATGGGCATTATGGGGAAATCCTTTACGAAGGAGATACATTAGTTACATTTATATATGAAAAATCCAGATCTGGTGATATAACCCAAGGTCTTCCAAAAGTGGAACAGGTGTTAGAAGTGCGTTCAATTGATTCAATATCGATGAATCTCGAAAAAAGGATTGAGAGTTGGAATAAATGTATAACAAGAATTCTTGGAATTCCTTGGGCATTCTTGATTGGTGCTGAGCTAACTATAGTGCAAAGTCGTATCTCTTTGGTTAATAAGGTCCAAAAGGTTTATCGATCCCAGGGGGTGCAGATACATAATCGGCATATAGAAATTATTGTACGTCAAATAACATCAAAAGTATTGGTTTCAGAAGATGAAATGTCTAATGTTTTTTCGCCCGGAGAACTTATTGGATTGTTGCGAGCGGAACGAATGGGGCGCGCTTTGGAAGAAGCGATCTGTTACCAAGCCGTCTTATTGGGAATAACAAGAGCATCTATGAATACTCAAAGTTTCATATCCGAAGCGAGTTTTCAAGAAACCGCTCGGGTTTTAGCAAAAGCAGCTCTCCTGGGGCGTATCGATTGGTTGAAAGGCCTGAAAGAAAACGTTGTTCTGGGGGGGATGATACCTGTTGGTAGCGGCTTCAAAACACCATCAAACGAACCTAACAACATTCCTAACAACATTGCCTTTGAACCCCAAAAAAAGAATCTATTAGAGGGGGAAATGAAAGATATTTTGTTTTACCATAGAAAATTATTAGATTCTTGCCTTTCAAAGAATTTCCATGGTACACAAGAACAATCTTTTTTTTAGGATTTAATGATCCATAAGAGCAGATTAACCCCTTTCTTTTCTCTTTTAAAAGGATCCGTTGGTCCAGTCATTTGATTTGATAATAGTAATAAAAAAATAACAAATAGAAAAGAATAATGGCTTGAACTGTGTATCGACGCCAATCTACGGTAGCAGAGAAGGTTCCATCGGAACAATTATTTATTTCAGGGTACCTCTTCGCTTTTTTTTCAAATCAAAGGGGGGAGGCAGTGTGGGGAGAAATGACAAGAAGATATTGGAACATTAATTTAGAAGAGATGATGGAAGCAGGAGTTCATTTTGGCCATGGTACTAGGAAATGGAATCCTAAAATGGCACCTTATATCTCTGCAAAACGTAAAGGTATTCATATTATAAATCTTACTAGAACTGCTCGTTTTTTATCAGAAGCTTGTGATTTGGTTTTTGATGCAGCAAGTAAGGGAAAACAATTCTTAATTGTTGGAACTAAAAATAAAGAAGCTGATTCAGTAGCATGGGCTGCAATAAGGGCTAGGTGTCATTATGTTAATAAAAAATGGCTCGGTGGTATGTTAACAAATTGGTCCACTACAGAAACGAGACTTCATAAGTTTAGAGACTTGAGAACCGAACAAAAAACAGGGGGACTCAACCGTCTTCCGAAAAGAGATGCGGCTATGTTGAAAAGACAATTATCTCATTTGCAAAAATATCTGGGCGGGATTAAATATATGACAGGGTTACCCGATATTGTAATCATCGTTGATCAGCACGAAGAATATACGGCCCTTCAAGAATGTATCACGTTGGGAATTCCAACAATTTGTTTAATCGATACAAATTGTGACCCTGATCTCGCAGACATTTCGATTCCAGCGAATGATGA
>JAWWMW010001514.1:0-14097 GCA_035048345.1 Echeveria elegans
CTATCAAATTGATCAAAATCCTTATCATCAAACTTCAAACCAGCAGGGTTCAACCAGTTTTGCGCGCAAATAAGTGCTTCAACCATTCGTGGAGATAAAGAACTGCGAAAGGCATCAAGAACACGTCCACTATTACTAAAGCAAGACTCATATGCTACAGTAGAAATTGGAATGCCAAGAATATCACGAGCCATGGCAGCAACAACTTTGTAATTTGTTGAATTAATCTTCCACCAACTCAAAATGTTAAAATCAGAGTTATCTGGATCATCCACGTCATTATCTTCCAACTACCGCTCAAGATCAGATTTCTCAGAAGGTTGCTTGGTCAATTTTATGTCTTTTCCATGCCTGCTTCCTTATATCAGAAAGGTTACTTCTAAAAGTCTTTGTAAGACTAGTAGTTTTGTGTGCACCTCCACTCTCCGAGTTATTCATGCCAACTTCATTTTCCTTCAGTCCAGAAACCCCTTTAGTGTAAAACTCATACAAGTCATTGAGGGTGGCTTTCACCAAGCTTGTCATTCTAACTGCCGTTTCTCTATCATATGTATCCTCAAAGCTCCAAACAACGTAATCAAATTTATAACGAGGATCCAAGACAACAACAACTAACAACAAAGGATTGAACTTTTCAACATTTCCCCAATATTTATTGCGAAAACTGTCATTTAAATTCCAAACTTCTCAGTTTTGCCCATTTAAATCCTCAACTTCTTAGTTGACTTTCAAAAAAAATTAAGTTTATGTTGACTTTACCATTATAGGCCTAAACCCTAAAGTCAACATAAACTTAAGATTTTTTTGAAAGTCAACTGAGAAGTTGAGGATTTAAATAGGCAAAAATGAGTTGAGGATTTAAATGGGCAAAACTGAGAAGTTGGTAATTTAAATGACATTATTCCCAATATTTATTATACTTTACCCTCATAGAACAAGCCATAGATCCCAAGAGTTCGGTTTGATTGGTGCTCCATAGCGTCAAAGAAGATTGCATTGATGCGATTTCATGAAAACAGTCGGTGGAAGTCACATGTAAAGAACCTGAAAAGCGCAAAGTCATCCCATAAAATAATTTTAAAATTCTTGAATTTCGCCAATCCATGTGTGATGGAGGACCAACTCTCTTTTTTCCCTATTCATCTTCATTGAACCATTTGCGATAATCTGATTCTTGATCACACAATCTATCAAATGCCTTCTCATATTTTTCACACTACCTTTGCGGAAGAAGCTTGGGTGAGTTACAACCTGAGATAGTTTGACACATTCTTCCAAATGATGATTGCCATCACAAATTCTCATTCTTTGCAGATATTTTTGGTTAGTCTTTTTCAGTTTCCAGCGTGTTTTGTCCAGCATCGTATGGCTTTTAGTAAAATGCGTCGCTAAAAGATAAAGTCCAGTGTTTGAAATATTATCAAGGTGATACCTGAGCTCTTTACTGAAACAAGGGATGTCCAAATCCTGTAGGCTTTCCGGAACGTCGTGGCAGCCTTTCTTAATGATGGGAATACCAAATGCTTTTTCCACATGAGTTTTTGAAATCTCATAAAATATCTGCACAACATATTACACTCCTGAGCAGGGGCGAACCCACTTGGTGGGCTGACCAGGCTCAAGCCCGGTAAGTTTTTATATATTATTATTATGGAAATCGACTCTCAGGTCTCATACCTAAAACCTAACGGAGAATCGAATTGAAGAGACGACGACGCGAAGAAATTGCAGAACACCCAGAGTCGATCGTCGGAGATAGAGATCGAAACTGCTCGACGTCGAAACTGCTATCGATCATGAAGGAGAAAATAGGTCATGAACTGTAGCGAGGTGAAGTGGTTGCGAATAGATGTGAATTTTGTTGTATCAGATTTTGATCGATGCGGGTCTTGTTATAGTAATTTGTGGATATTTACTGTGACTCAGTAATTGAAATTGGGAAGTATTCGCTCTGCCGATCCGGAGCAACGCTGGTTTTTTAGGATTTATTTTACTGAAATTTGATGCTTTTTTGGAAGAACGGTTCAGTATGATGCTGAGCACAGTTTGAGTTCAGCTATTGATGTGAATTGGATTGACTGGATGGTTGGATACATAATACATTGCGTGGTTGTGTAGTTTTAACATGTATGTGTAACTTTATTCAGTGGTGTTTCAGATGAAAGATAGGTGTTGTAGGGGAAGGTTGAGGATTTGGAATCGTTTTGTAAATGAGGGGTCAGGCGCAGCATTACCATCATAGTGGGAATGTGTATGATGATCAGATGAGGCATGTGTCGAGCCAGAGAGATCATTCTAAGTAAAGTAGTGGTTTTGGGGATGATAGACATCTATCGTATCAACCTCGCCGAGAAGATTTGGATATCCCATATCAGATGATTTTATATCACGTGGCTGCGAATGTAATAGGAATAAGTTCCTAGATAAGATAATGAAGCTAGTCAAGGAACGGAAGTAAGCTGAGGATGCAGAATACACTGGACATAAAGAGGTTTTATATAAAACGATCATTTGTAGATTGTATAACTGATGATGAGTTTCTTGATGATCTTATGGTTATATATATAGAACGATCATTTGTAGATTGAATAACTGATGATGATGTAATTAGAGAATTTGAAGTACGTGGGCCTCGCAGGGTAAAGTTTAGCTAGTCAAGTCTTTCGGCGTAAAATGTATTAGTATTAATTTTTTGAATGTCAATGACAGAGGAATGATAATGTCCTTTTTTTTGATGTTGATCGGTGAAAAAATTAGTCCTACTAAGATTGAAATCCTGGATTCGCCCCCGCGAGGATGTAGTTAATTACATGTGTAAATACTTCTCTGACTGAGAATCTGAAATAGGTAACCGCGAGCCTTATAACCACATTAAAACACAGATTTGAAAGTCTAGTATGTCACTCACATCATCTTCCCTAAGCAGTGATTCCGGCAAGCACCTGTAAAAGACCGCACATATGCAAATGAAAAATAATAGTAACTTCTTTGAAGAAAACCAAAAAAAAAAAAAAAAAACTTCCCACGAGGCTATCACAAAACATCATCAAATAGCAGTCCAGATCATCAATACCAGTGCAGCGTAAAAATGCAACAAATACTCAATTCTAAACAGACTAAAGAGCACGCAATACCTATTTTGGAGAAATGTGGGTGATTTATTCGGTTGATCTTGATCCTCATATTTTGTTACAGGCAGACCCATCAACCATCAGCAAAATTCAAACTAACAACACTAAGCATACAACACAGATTGATATTCCATACACATGTTACATGTATATATGCAGTTGTTACAAATTCAAAAATCAAATCAAATCAATTTGTTTAAAAAATTAAAATTAAAAATTGGGAGCAAAGAATCTTCTTTTGAGCTTAATCTGCTTATCTGCATGCTTCATATGAGTCAATGGCGCCTCAGCGTCAACGTCCGTACGATAAGGCTCCATTTATGACAAAAATCAGATTCTGAAAAAAATTCTTTCACCGGAGCAGAGCGCTTCTTCAAACACTGCGAAGCAAGTAAACCTAATTCTGACAATTCTTGACGATTGTGAAACTATCGGCGTTTTTTAAAACCGGCAGCAACCGAAATAACATGTTGATTTACACGGACTGATTTTTTTGAATATTTTAAAGCTTTGGGATTTATATATATCTAGCGTGCCGTCCGTTGTTTCGATAGAAAGTATCGTATCGAATTTGCAATCGTATCGATCAACACGTGCATGATTTGATTGATTAAATTTAGGCCCGTGTGATCTTTATAGAATAAAACTTTTAATTTTGGGTCAGGCCGGATCCGTGTATTGTGTTTAAATTTTATTTTATTTTTAATTTTTAATAGGCCGGACTGGATCCGTGTGATTAAAATCTAAAGTTTCCCTATCCATTTTTTATTTTTTATTTTCCATTTTTAAATTTTTTGTGTATTCATTTGATGTCATCAAGTTTTCAACAATTCTCTTTACACTCGTAACTTTATTTTTTATTTTTTTATTATAGTTTTTTTTGAAATAAATCTGGTCAAATACGGTCAAATATGGTCAAATCTGATCAAATATGGTCAAATACGGATTAGATGATATTGTGTACAATAAGGGATAGAGGGGAGGAGTATTTTCGGGAAGTTCTATTTGATCATGTGTGTTTGAGAGTGGCTTTTACGAAAATTAGTGATTTATGGTGAAAAAATGTGGTGGTGGATTGCTAAACTATTATATATAGAGATGTGGAGAAAGTTAGGAAATGCGAAGGATAACGTATTCCTTGTAACCAAACGAACCTCTTCTGCTATCTCGGCTCTATGCCTCTATCCGATGACTTTCAAAAATCAAATCTAAATAAACCACGAAAGATGCTGAATTTTGATGTGCAGAGCAGCACCAATAAAATCTACTTCAAGCATGTTTGCATCGTCAATTTCAAAACCAAACTTATCAACCCATGTTTCAAGAAGAAGACCGCAGTCGTGCATTTTCAGCAACCGTTACTCTTCTGTGCGTATTTCAGCTGTTGAAGGTACTGGATTGGTTTTTGAAGATGCGGAGTTTGAGGATTTGTGTTGAATTTGGAATTGAGTGTTAAAGTTTGGTTCTTTATTTGTTTGTTGGCAGGAGATATGAGGTGTTTGGAAATTGGGAGTGTTGGGCTTTTAGGATTAGGGATTATGGGTACTCCTATGGCCACTAATTTTCTCAAAGCTGGGTATGTTTTTTTTTCCCTTTCACTTTCATATTTCAATTCAATGAGATTTCTGAGGGCTTGCTTTTGAATGCGTTGATATTGTTGAGGTGTGTAGGTGTGATGTGACGGTTTGGAATAGGATTTGGAGCAAATGTGATCTCCTAATCAGCCTTGGTGCCAAGTAAGATAAATGTGTATGGTGTAGTTTGATAAATCTGAGTGCCACTTAGGTTGGCCTGGTGTGAAGTGATGGTAATGTAATGGGTGTTTTTTGTTTGCTAGATATAAGTCTACACCTGAAGAAGTTGCTGATGCTGCGTGTGATGTGACATTTGCGATGCTTGCTGATCCAGAAAGTGCAGTGAGTATGTTCCTTTTGGATTTATTTATGTTTGTGTTCGAAATTTAGCTGTTATTTTTGTTACATGTGTTTTGCACTTTTGCTAGTTCGATGTTGCTGCTGGAGCACATGGAGCTGCAAATGGACTGGGCGTTGGGAAAGGGTACATATTCATCACTCTCTCTGGCGTTGCATTTTGTACTTCTTTACTGAATCCACCTTTTTTTACTAATTTCTAGGTATGTGGATGTGTCCACAGTCGATGCATCCACCTCGAAACAAATTGATGAGCGGATTAAAGATACTGAAGCTATGTTTTTTGAGGTAAAAACCTGTGTTTGTCCTGTTATTGTTTGACTGGCCTGAAGTTGAAAAAAAGAATTGCCACTTCAATAGCATTACATTTAATCAAAGAATGGTTGACGCCGTTTGGATAGGCTCGCATTTCAGGTTCCAAGAAGCCAGCTGAAGACGGAATTTTGATATTTCTTACTGGAGGTGATTGATTAATTATCTTTTTTCCGGGCTGCAGCGGTAATAAGATGGCTTTTAAATCAATTTAAAAATCATTTTAAGGCTACGAGTCACTGATTTCCTTCAAAGTTTCTTTGCGTGTGGTCGATCACTATTATTCCTTCCTGCAAAAGTGTACTGCTACCAGATTAATGAATGCCGAACTTCTAACATTCAGTAGACCAGCCACTATACGAGAAAGTCTCTCCACTCTTAGACATCATGGTAAAGGTCATCTGCCTCTTCCTCTCCTTGATAAACATTGCCACATCCCTTTTCTGATCATCCTCATGATTGCACGCTGACATCTTTTATTTTTTGTCCAGTTGAAATTCCACTTAGGAGAGACTGGAAATGGAGCTGTTATGAAACTTGTTGTCAACATGATAATGGGAAGGTCTGGAGAAGAAGAAAAATTGAACGTGAGGAAAGTTTATTTCACTTTTATTTTACTTTTTCCTCGCAGTATGATGGCTTCATTCTCAGAAGAGTTACTTTTCTGCGAGAAAGCTGGTTTGGACCTAGCGATTTTGTCAAGGTACTTTTATGCCGAGTGATATTCAACTTAGCCTTAAAAATTCAACTCGCAGTTGAATCTTGTACTTCTACTAAACTACTCATATTGGATGGTAATCAATTTCCAAACAGTGCAGGTAGTTTCTCAAGGCGCCATAAGTGCACCAATGTTCTCGATGAAAGGCCCTGCGATGATCCAGTCTCTTTATCGAACTTCGTTCCCTCTAAAGCATCAACAGAAGGTTTTAATCATCATCAACGATCTGAACCTTTGTGATAAATTGTTTATCGGATGACCATCCGTGATTTTGATCAATTTAGGGATATGAGGCTCGCGCTAGGACTAGCTGAGTCTGTTTCTCAGCCCACTCCTATCGCAGCAGCAGCAGCAGCAAATAAGCTTTTTAAAGTAGCAAAAGCTGACCGCCTTCTCATAGTTAGAAATTTTAATACTGGAAACTTCTCATACTCTGATTGTATTGCAAGAAAAAAATGCTAAAGAAGAAAGACTCACCACTACACAATGCTATAAAATTTTGAAGATAATTAAACAAAATATAATCAAATCTTATTAAACTTTTGAATCAATGAATAAAACTGTAGTTTGTACACTCTTCAGGCATAGTCTGGACTGCTAATGACTTTAAGAATTGTTTGCATCTTTTTTGAGTTGGTAGTCATTTTGTACATATCAGGGTATCTTTTGCCGAACATCGATGCACAGAATTCCATTGCCGTTTCGTGTGAAACTGCTGTAGCAAATACAAGAGTCATCGCATTTGGCCTTTTTGACTTCACGAAACCATGTATCAATGTTGTTTCATCATATACTGAATGGTATCGCGTGATGCATGCTTGGACTTTTTCTGTAAGTTCAGTTGTTTGTGATTGTTGATGATAAGTAGACAATGCTCGCATGCAGACTTTTGCACTTGCTTTAGTGAAGTAAAAGACACAGTCTACAAGTTGATATTTATCTTTTGCTCGAACACAACGAGGGATGGCCTTCACGTTTCTCTCGCAATCATTTGCGAATGTTGTTCGTGCACAAACTTGTTGAATCAATGGATTCTCAGAATATGCTGTTTCATAAAATAAGCAAACACATAATACAAAAATGAGAAACTTGATCGACATGTGTGAAGAATCGAACAAAGGATTATTGGTGTTCGGACTTGCTTTTCATTTTGTTCCGGTAGTACTTATTGTATGGTGCTCAGACAGATTTCATTCTTTCCAAAAATACATTAATCCTTTTTGAAATTTTATGCATATTGATAAAATAAATGATTTTTTAGTGCATCGCGTTAACACGAGTACGAATCATTCGTGCACATAATCAATGCAATGCGTGTGTCTCAATATACTGTATTATTTTAGAGCGTACCCAAATGTTGTACTCCCTCTGTCCTCTTTTGTTCTTTCTATTTTTATTTTTGGTGTCCCATTTTGTTTTTCTATTTCCATTTCGGGCAATTCTCTTTCCTACTTTATCTCTCACATAACACGCTCTTTCATAGTTTATTCTCTATTCACTTACCTTTATATTATTTTCTCTCTCACACTATCATTATTTCTTAAATTTCGTGTTAACTACCAAATGTACACAACAAATGAGGACGGAGGGAGTACACAACACGACAACGTGGTTGACATGTGTTAAAGAAAGACCTGAACAAGATGTAAATTTTATAACTTTGGTGTTGGTTTGGCCCATGTATAGTGTTTCTCTGGTTCCAAAATACAAAGGTCCTAGTAAACAAAATTTACCGTAATTTTCTTAAAGCGTGGAATGGGATCGGACAAGACCCATAGAGCGTAGATTTAAGGACTTTGATCAAATTAGTGCATTTTAAGGCTCCATTTGGTTGTGGGAATAAATGAGGATTTTTTTTTTTAAAAAATAATTTTCTCATGAGAAAGTTGTAAGGAAAATTTAATATCATTTTGCCTATTTTTTCATCTTTATCCTTACAATCAAACACACATTTTGTGTTCACTCAAAAAATTTCTTTATTTTTTTCTTTCCTCTTCTTTTGAAAGGATAGGGAAATTAAGGGAATCCGGTCAGCGGGCTGTAAAATTGAAAATATGCCTGGACCGAGCCCAATTTTTTTTTTTTAACTTCTGCCCACATTTCAAGATTTGTGCATCCTTTTTCCAATGTTCAGAGAGTTATCGTCATAAATAAATGAAATATAATAATAAAGTAAAACCATTTTGGTAAGTTTTTTTTCTTCTTCCAAACATCGATATTTAAGGAAAATAGTAAATTGAAATTTTATTTCGATAAACATTTTTTTTCAATTCATATTTTGAAATAATATAAGATTGACTTCAAACTTTATGGGTGGACCGGCGAGTGATTAGTATGCTGCACTTTGTAAATCTGATTCACTACCAACAAGAACCTCAAGAATTTCATAATACTTTTTTCGGGAAGAGAGTGCAAACAGAGAAATGAAGTCGGGGTTGCGGATGTTGCAAGCTTGTTGTTATTCCTATCAAAATATTGGGCTGGCCTTACTAGTGAGCCCACCAGTTCCCAACCAAATTGAGAATCACGGCCCAAATCTAACTTATGATTAGCCCTAGTAGTACAGTGAAGCAATAAGCATTGGTGTTTTTGTTCTCACTGTCAATGGTTTGCATGTTTGATGAGTGGTGAAGTATAAGTGCATTGTGCTATTTTAATGCGCTTGTTAGTCGAAAGCTGCAAAAATGAGAATCGGGCAGTTGAGCCTTCATGCTTAGTCTGCATCTCAACAATCATCTTCCAACATCTTTTCCACTTTCATACCCTAAAAAATATTACCTAGTCCCCATGTGTCTGTATCATATGACATTTCAATATTTTTGTTCAACTGAGTGCTGGGTTTTCATTTTAGTTCATACAAACTACAGTACTCTAAATGGACGATTCGCATGACTGAATCGGCTTGCTTATCGGGCATGAAATTAAGGAATCATCCTCTGGATGAACACTCATATTCAACTTGAACGTCAAAGACTGACTCTTCTAGGAGTATAAAACAATCTTAGCTTATTTTGCTCACCAAGTTGGGAATCTTTATGGTATAAATGACAACGAATTGGAAGCAAACTATGTGCTCCTGTTTCATGTGGCTGACACCAAAACATGAACATGTTTCTTAAGAAACAGTCTTCATAAATGAGGTTTAAAGATAAGATTCAACATGTTTTAAATGTAGTATTTTCCATGCTCACCGTTCAATAGGAATTCTATACGTGTTGGATTTGGATTGACAAGTCTCACTGGACTGTTTGGGATAGGTGGGAATGAATGTAGCCTCAGATTGAGGAGTTTGATGTTGTATGGTTGGATGGATCCATTTTTGAGCTTATCTCCTTTCATTGCTTTTTTGGAGGTAGTCCCTACAACACAACCATGTGAGATGCCAATGTTTGCTAAAGACATGGTCCAGAATTGCTTGACTTGTAGGTAGGTGCTTGTGTTGTGTTGTTATCTTCAAGATAATGTTTTCAATGAATCCAAGGATAAGGCCTACTACTACTTCCACTATTCTAATTTCTAATGGTAAAATTTCCTTTCTTGTTTTCTTGGGTTATCTCCAAAAAACTGTTTTTAAAAACATGGTCCTCATTTTTTATGCGCCCTGTCCCTAACACTTGTTATCCATTCTTGCCTAATGCACAAAAAAATCTTGCTCCAAGGACTTTTTTATACTGTGCTTCAGAAATACTACCTATCAATTTTTACATCTAAACTTTACGTTGTTTTTGTTATAAAAGAACTTGTATACGTATCTTTCTACATTACAGATAATATTAAACTGTAGGTTTTTATAATAAGAAGGCGCCGACCGGATAAGCAAGGAAGGTGTTACTTTAATTTCAAAAGTCTACACGTTTTGGGGGAACATTGAAATGTGTATGCAAATGTAATGTAAGACAACCTAATCCCACCATATACAGTAGCCCTATCAAGATATGTACTCCCTCCGTCCTTCATTGTTGTGTACAATGATAATTATCACGAAATTTAAAAAATAATGATAGTGTGAGAAAGAAAATAATACTCGTGAGTGGAGAATAAAGTATGAAAGAGTGTGTTATGTGAGAGATAAAATAGGAAAGAGAATTGCCCGAAATGAAAATAGGAAGAACAAAAGAAAACACCAAAAATAAAAATAGGAAAAACAAAACAGGACAGAGGGAGTACTATAAATCTTTTTTATTGGTCCTTTTAGAATGTCCTATTTGACCTTGTTGTATTCCATTCCACACACACAAATTCATACTAATATATAACCCCCATTTGTGCCTTGGCATCGTCATTATTGTTATCTCATAAACACCTTTATTCTTCTCCAACTTCTTCTCATTAGTCATTTCTATTAGAAAAAACTTCGAAGCATCTCGTCATCATATAACAATGGGAGAGACCAAGAACATGGAGTTTCTCATCCAATCTCAAGCACCAACTGCAAAGCAGACATACAGTAAGCTTGCAAGAGATCATCATAGTTGGATGACGATGGATCACAAGGATGACCATCTTCCATCACCATCATCTTCAGCTTCATCTTCATTTGATTCCAATGGTACATCCACATCTGAAGATTCATCAGATTTGGTAGATGATGCTTCTTCTTCTTCTCCTTTGTCTGGATTGTACTCTGACCTCATCAACCATCTTCCCATCAAAAGGGGTTTGTCCAAACACTACAATGGAGAATCACAATCCTTCACATCTTTATCAAAGGTGATGAGTGTGGAAGATCTTGCAAAAAAGGAGAGGTTTTGTAGAAGGAAGATGAAGGCTTGTAAGAGCATTGGAGCTGGATTAGATCACAAGCTATCACCTACTTCTCCTAAACCAGCTATATGCAAGAAATCTTCAAGAAACACGCATCTCTCATTTGTGTGTCATCCAACCACAAGGAATACTTGCAGCTCTAGCTTCGCTCCGCCCCCGCCTAGTCCTCGCCAAAGTAACCTCCAGTGTTAAACAAACAAGAAAAGGATTAATTGCACCAGGTCTCAGTTTTGTATTCCTTTTTTTTGCTCAAATGTTATTGTTATTGTTTTTTTTTTGGGATCTTGTGAAAGATCTTTGATATGAAATACATATGCACATGTTGAGATGTTGGAAATTCAATGATATGTGTTGGTATTTGTTACATTAGCAAACAACGATCAGGTTTTGAATTCATGTAACAACAAATCTCTGATCTAAAGTTTTGAGTAAATGAAAATGGTGTTACTTTGGAGAAGTAAAATATGCACTGTGACCAGCAAAAAGTATAGTTTATCTTTGCTTGCCTGACTGTTGATTTTTCTCGCTTGACCCTGAGCAGATGATAGATTCAAGTTGGCTTCCTTCAGGCCAACAATGATGCCTTGGCGAGGCCTAATGATGGTGCCACACTCATAGTTGTTTTGTGTCAATTGATTAGCATATCCCGGTCCCTGACATTAACGCGCCTGATGCAATTAGTGTTTAGATTTTAAGATGCTATGCAATTTTTTGCTGTTATGGTGGCAGTTGGATCCCAGAATTCAAGGGGAAGTCAATAAGCAATCATAGACTAATTGCATCAAAAATTGGCACGCACCTGATTTAATTTTTGTAGGTCAAATTTCCGCAGAGAATAATCTTCAAATTTATTTGGATAATCTGCAAGTCCTTGTCAGCTGGATGGACAAGTATCTATGGAATTTTTCTAAATGGTCAGGTATCAGTACTAGTCCTTTAAACAGACTATTTTTTTCTTTCATATTGAGTCAGGTAAGTACATTTTACACATCGAAATGTTCCATACCTTATATATAACCGTTTTCCATCGAGTCAGAATGCGTGCAGTGCCATCATTTAGTATCTGAATCTTGTGGTTGTGGGGACCTAGAGATGAATAAATAGAGCTCCTCGGACAAATGCCAATGAAGAAGAGTTTATCTGTTGGAACCTTGTTTTGATGGTAACCACACTCAACTGATGATGTTTGTTGAGTGTGTGTTACTAGGGTGTCTGTGAGTGTGTAGAGTAAAACAGGTTGGCCATACTTAGCTGAAAGTGTGTAGAGTAAAACAGGTTTGCCATTCTTATGACGTCTGTGAGTGTGTAGAGTAAAACACGTCTGCCATCAGGGACGTCTGCCATGAGGGACGAATCCAGGATTTCACTTTACGCATGACTAATATTTTTTGTATAATACAATATTATTTTAGAAAATTAGTTATCTAATTTTTTTCGTAGAATAAGCAACATACGATGATTTTCTTTTTCTGTGTAATGCTTTTTTTTAAGAAAAAATGACATCGTTTTATAATTTCATATAATAGATACTAGTATATTACCTGAATCAGATCTAGTGTTGCACGACTATTTGTTGCACAGCTAGAACGACGTTGTTTTTGACAATACGACTACGTTCTTAAAATTTATTATGTACCAGTGATGTCGCATTAAGCAAAATAATGTTTTTATGTTGTGCGACAAATAACCCCGCTGAATTCGAATCCTACGCTATCTTCTTCGGAGTTTATAATTTATTAAGAAAAAAGTGTAACTAACAAAATAATTAAAGCCGGACATAGACAATAAGCCAAGACTATAATATATCGATCCTAATTTGTAAAAATATACTGCTGAAATCATTATGAAAACAGTACCATTTCAATGGTAACATATGTAAAGTAACAAATAGGCTTAATTATCAAGATTCTTGAAGTTCTAAAAATAAAAACAAGATTCTTTGACACTATTACTGTATTTTGTTAAACTATTATTTATCAAATAAATGATTATGATATTATCAAACAAGTCGATAAATGACATGCTATTTTTTAAAAGAATATGTATCATTTCAATACTATTTTAATAATTTTTATATAACTCATAAATATATTATTAGTAAAATTAATATTGTAGTTTTATGAACAAAAATTTTCAAATCGGTATCCTAATATTGCCTACTCAAAAAAAAAGCTATCCAAAATGAATCCAGCCTGCAGCCTGGTATGTTTGTGAGCTGGGTTCGCCCATGTCTACCCTACTTAACTGAGAATGAGGTAGGTATTGCAGGGAGTGCATTACCAGAGAGGGGCAGTCCAGTACGTGACTTACCCAAAAGAGTACGCTTCTTACCTGAAAACACATCAGCACGGCAGCTCGGATCTCGACTTGAGGAACAAGTCAGATTAAAGAAGAATATATCTGCGGTTATCGACAGATATATTCTTCTTTAGATAAAAATATATTTGGAAAGGAGTTAATAGAAGATCTAAATTTTTTCTAAAGATTATTATTATTATCTAATATTCTTTAGATATATCTTGGGATGTTTGGTATTAAGTCCATTACCTATCTGATTTCGAAGACAATAGTTCTGAAATGCTGCTGGAACTTCTTTTCTTTACACAGTTCTCAGTATTTTTTTCCCAGTGACACATGAATGTGTGTTCTAAATTTTTACTACTACTTTGGAATTTGGATAGGATAACCTGGGCTAAAACTTGTGAGGGTTTGATTTTTTTTTGTTTTGTTTTCATTTCGCATACAACTTGAAACAAAATGTATGATCATGACATCACATTTTCATCAGTAAAGTAGATTGCCATATTGTTATGCTGATTATAATTAAGCAGAAAAGAAGACGGTTGAAAAAACAAAAAGTTTTTTTTTTTAAAAGCCAAGATAACTAACAACTACTCCAACTCTTTGACAAAGCCAAACTGGTTCCGATGTACATTTGACATTTTGACTGAACAAAAAAGCAACCGTTGGGAACTCAAAAAAAAAAAACTCTACTAATATGATTAGATTAATACTGTATATTAAAAGGCTGTTACTGCTATGGAGCAGCATGTCGTGGCCTCACCTTTTCAAAATTCAAAGTTGTACAGTGGAGTACTTTATTATTCCCCCACCCCTAATCAATTCCAACGCCTGATGACATTAGTTTAAGAGGAAATTGCGCTTAACCACCCATATAATACACCCTTTTTCATTTAACCACCCTTATAAAATTTCTTTGCACTTAACCACCCATAAAACA